>WMED01000422.1:0-35570 GCA_019650415.1 Pipa parva
GACAGACTAGAGTGGCATTATGTAGTTCAAAGTAGATTTAGATATACAATACTGAAATCCATACAGCCTCTGTGTTTCCTAGATTTCAACTGATAAAAGGATGACATGGCAGTACCATCTCTTTAATCAATATTTCAAGAATCCCCATGATACAGGGCTGATATTCCTTTATACTACCTGAGGAAACCTAAGAAAATTGCATGAAATGCATTGAAGACTGTACTTGGCGGACATTTCTGTTTTACCGCTGTCTGAAAACTTTCTAAACATGAGTGCAATTCTGTTACATTTTATCTTGCAATAATTAATATATATTACGCTATCTTCTAATGTTACCGGCACACATCCAGAGTTGCCGCCTTAAGATTGTGAATGCCCTAATTTATTTGCCTATTACCTCGCTTCACTACTAATGTACTGCACTGTATAAGTTTATATACTAAAGGAGAAGCGGGGATCAACCATTTTTTAAATACATTTTTATTAAATAAGGGAAATATCTGAACAACAATAGCTGTGAAAGATAAGGTGCTTTCCTAACATTAAATGTAACATTATTGTGGTACGATTTCAGTTAAAGCTTTAAAAGTGTTGATAAAAGCTCAGATGGAGCCATTCCTCTTGGAAACAGAAAATATAGTCGTAAAAATTTTCAAAATAAAATGTAGTTTCGTTATAAATTTACTTTACTAAAAATGTATAAAAAATTTTAATGCACAAACAAAACCCTTTTTTTTTTTAAAAAAAATCACTTTAATTGACACTGTTACTCCCATAGTCCCATAGTCCCAGTTTAGAGGCAGGACAGAAATCTCAGCTACTGGTTCTAGCTAAAAATGAGAGGCATTTTATTTCTTCACATTTGCTATACTTTTTGGACAGACGTAGTGACATCACTGGAAAATTGTACTTAAAGACAAGTTCGATTTTACAAAGTCAGATCAAATGAACCTTTTTTTCTGTATGACTGACTGTCAACAGCCATTTCTCTAGAAAATGCCAGTGTAAACTGTCGCATAAGGTTTAATTCAGTGACTTTCTTGTAGCTGCTTCTCAAATGAAACAAAATAAACAGCGTAAACAAGCTCTGAGATCTATTATTTCTAATAACTCACAGCAATTATCTATTAAAAACCCCACTACACAGCATTTTAGTTCAGATGAGAGATACGGTATAGGTTCTGTTCATCTAAATGCCATACTATACATATGGATTACACTTGTCACTGATACTATTTTTAACAATGTACAGGAAATTGTGCACTAGTCAACAATACTGAGAAACATCAAAGTGAGCAGTACATCATGCACTGGTATGCTGGCACTTGAAAATAATTGCTAGGTGGCAGAGAGTGCAATAAATTTAGGAAAAATATTACTTTCCTTACAAAGTGGTAATTCAGATGTTTGAACTGTCTGCTTAAAAGCTCTGCATTGTAAGATGTTGGCACTATGGTATTAGACTAGAATACTAATGAAATAATATCTGTAATGGGTGAACAAGCCTTTTCTTCCAGCTGAGCGACAGTGTATGTAAGAAAGCTAGTATCATTTCTTATGTGATATTCTGCAACATAGCATTAGCACTCAGAACAAAATAGCTTTCATCCAGCAGATTGAACAAAATGTAGGAATAAATTTATCCCTCTTCCCGCATGTTGAATTAGAAATTTGTTTTGAAACACACACACTTTTTAGAGTTGATTCTCACTAAAGACAATGATGTGGCACCAACACAAAATCTTCCCCAAACTTTTTCACATTTGACTTTTTTTTTTCCTCTAATGTTGAAAATCTTCCCCTCTGCACATAACAAGTGCATTTCATTAGTTATGCTAGATAAATTACAGAACTTTTTACTTTGCTTCAGTTCATATCACATCTGAGATAAGATAAATGTATACCCTTTGGGGGTAATTCAGGAAAGTCTGAACTTACCTGCCGATCCTTCGATTCACTTTGCAGAGACTGGTACGCTCTCCCTGCTCTCCTGCACATGGAGATCAGCGAACGCTTTAAAAGTACTTCAGCTCACCTCACGACCACTCGAGTCGCCTCGCCGAAGTACCTTTAAAGCATTTGCTGAGCTCCGCGTGCAGGAGAGCAGGAAGCGCGTAACAGTCTTTGTGAAGTGATTCGAAGGATCGGCAGGTAAGTTTGGACTTTCCTGAATTACCCCCTTTGGGCGAAATTTATTAAGGGCGAAACGATCGCCCAAAGTTACCGCACGATCGGAATTCCGATCGCACGATCGGAATTTCGATCGATTCCCGATCGCACGATCGGAATTTCGATCGATTCCCGATCGCACGATCGGAATTTCGATCGATTCCCGATCGCACGATCGGAATTTCGATCAATCGCTCGAAATTTCATTTTGGGCGAGCGGAATTTAACTTTGGCCGATCGTTTCACCCTTAATAAATTTCGCTTGTGTTTGCTTTCTGGAATAAATGACCTTTTTAAAGGATACATATAGTCACTGAGGAGCTTCATGACCATAGGAGTGCACAAGCCAACATGTTTTTATACAAGGAATTGAGCTCCAAGGTGACTTTTAATTTAGTTATAAATTACAGAAAGCTTTATATTATACTTTATAATACATAAGGCTGTTATAGAAATGCTTCTTATCACCTCTGACTATATATCCCCACATTATTATATAAACACTTTTCAAGCTTATTTTTTAAACATTTGATATTTTGTTCTTGTTCTAATTTCTTTTAAACTGCCACTGTAGCCCTCCAACCAGCAAAGATTTTACAAGACATCATGGGATGTGTGATTTTGCCATCATTAAAGTAGATTTCACTGTTGCAACAGCAACCATAGCTGTTGGCTACCTCTGTTGTTCCCATGTGATTTAGAAGCCTGCAAAGTATCATGGTATTTGTAGGCATTACATTATTGCACTGAAGTTCCCTAAATTTTCTTCGATGCAATGAAATTAGATTGCAACATGAGTAATACGGAATTTAAATGTATGCCGTGTTTTCTTAAAGCAGAGAAATACTGCAGCGCATTATTTTAAGTGAAACATTTGCACCAACAAGCACTAGCTTGCTTTTTTATCTGTCTTTGATTCCCTTTTGTAACTTATGTTGCAGTCTTTCCTAACATGCCAGAATAGAACACAACAGCTTTGGGACATAATATTCTCAGTGATAAAATGACCTTAGCAAGTGCTAAAATGTGCAGAGAAAAGGAACTGTAATGGCAATGCAATGCTTACACAGATAGACAATTTTATTTTTCAACACTGATACTTTTTATTATAAAGGACAACCAATCCTTCCTATAATTATTAAAGACTATTACAAAACAACTAACATTTGTTTCCTGTATTAAACAGTCAGCCAACATCATGGAACTCCTTGTGTTATATAACCAACAATATACAAAAGAGAGCTCATTATTATAATTATTACTTTCTTAGGCTACATACCATACGTTCCCTTCAAAGTTACTTATGTTCATAATACTCCCCAAGTGGGTACTTAAAGTGCACCTGTCACCTCAAAACTAATACTAATTTAGGTTTTACTAATGAAAGAAACATTTTTGTAAATATTTATGTATTAAAATAATGTACCTTTTTACAGCGTTTCTCTCTGTCATCTTCCCTGTCAGCCTGACTTTTCTTCCTGAGTCGGGTTGGGTGGGGCTAAATCATGATTGCCATTATAGCTCCTCCAATCAGATCCCTGTTAGATTGTGATTTAATGGATCTGATTGGAGGAGCTATAATGACAATCCTCATTTAGCCCCACCCAACCTGACTCTGGAATGAAAAGTCATGCTGACAGAGAGAAACGCTGTATAAAGGTACATTTTTTTAAATACATATATATTTTAAGAAATGTTTATTTTAATAGTAGAACATAAATTAGTATTAGAGTTTTGAGGCGACAGGTGCACTTTAACATAGTTATGGAGAACCAATAGAAAACATTAACAAAACAGACCTCAGGAAGGTTCCACCCCACCCCCTGTGGTATGTAAAGTCATCATTAGAAGGCAGATAGTTCAGCTAGTGTGCCATTCCACAGAAGTGATTTTTACTATAATTCATCAGAGTTAGAGAGACTAACTGAACTAAGAGCCTTAAGTCAATGCCTCATCTTTACATGGAACATGTACAAATTTACAGGTTAGGAACATACTCACTAGCCACTCTATTATTAGTGTCACTTGAGCTCTAACTGGCAGAGAATACAACCTCTACATAGATCTGGTTGGAAATTTCCCATCCTCATCAATGTAGGGCAAGTTGGTCTAGCCAAAATGGTAAAACTTGCCATTTTCAAAGGAACTTTCCATGCATTTGCTGGAGAGCATTGCTCCAAGCCCCTGTTAAGTTTGGTTAGCATCCTTATCTGCCCTACCAATTTAACTGAAAAATCACCAATGTAGCAAAGCACATATAGGCTAGAAGCAACTTCATTTTGCTTATGACAAGGACAACGTCAAATATAGTCTGTAATGTTACTGTATCCCTTTTGGGGTTCCACATTGAAACTTTGTAGATAGTCCCTTCCTTTTTTTTTTGAGCTAAAAAATGTGCTTTAAATGCCAGCGAGTGTATGCTCCATGACAATGAGAAACTGAAACAAAATGATGACTTTCTGTATATTCAAAAAAGATGTAGCACTGCTCACTGCTTGTGCTCTCCTTAAAATAAATGTGCTATTATATATAAAAGAATAATGAATAATCAGGCCTGGGGTGGAGTAGGCAATGAGTGTTTGCTAAATCTATCATTGCCACCTTTAACTGGTGATAATAAAACTAATTTAGTTTTTATGTCTCCTTACAGCATTACAATATAAGCACAGGGTACACCGAATGCTCAAGTCTCCATAATTATATGTAAACTACAAACAAAAATATATTTTTTACAATTCTGTACAGCCTTTTGTGTTTAGGTGATCTGTGCTTATAACATTTGTAGTATGATGCAAATCAATGACAAGCTACCCATCCATCAGTAAAGGGCAGTTAGTTCTATGTGCCATCGAGGTTTCACACAAATGCTTGTATAAGCCGTGGAGACAAATTGAACTATTCTGTGCCAGTGAGAGACCGCCTCTTCTCCCTGTGCATGGGGCATCATTGACAGTGCTTTTATTGTTTAACATTATAAAATTTGCAAACACTTTCCTTCCATTTGGAAGGGTTGGTTTACATATATTATCCAAATTGCAATGCCTTAGGATTCCCTAGCACTCACTGTCTCTTGCTAGAGCTACAAACTTTCTACTCATGGGGGACAGAAAACTCTGAATAAGTCTGTGTAGAGTTAAACCCATTAGGTGAAGTGGCAATCGCAAGACTTGTCATGTTTTAATATACCAAAATATGTAGGCATATTCCTCCCCTTTTTGAAGAATCTACTTAATACATAGACAAAACAATAGAAGTGAGTGCATCTGTAGATATGAACCATGTCTGTGTGTCCTTTGTTGTAAAAAAAATATTGTTAATAGATTATATGAATCCAAAAATTCATATAGAAGATTACCAGAGCATGCATAATAATCCATTGTGTACTGTCTATACATGATATAGTTCCCATTATAGACTCAAGCCAGTAATTATTGCATAGAAACAGAGGTCCATCATATTACCAGTTCTGGGAATAATCATGTTCTCCCTCCCTCCAGGTGTTGTATCACTAGACAGAAGCAAATGTATAAAGATGCACAAATTATTCATCATTACCCAAGGAAGATCAAACACAGAAGAAATCTACCACAGCATTGTGACTACAGCTGTGAAACATTAGTTGCAGAATTGATAGATAATCAAAGAGAGTTCATATTGCCTTCTCTTTGAAGTAGGTGTTTTGAACATTACTAAACAACACAGTAGCACGTCTACCAATAATATTGTCACTCTCTTCCTTTTTTTGACAGAGAGTCCCAAAAGTGTAACTTTGCTAATAAACTAAAAAGAATAAAAGCATTCAAAAACAAAAATGACAAAATTTCAGCTCACCCATTTCAAGCAGGTGTAATCAAGGTATACCCGTAAAAGAAAGTGCGGCTTATATAGTGTAAAAAAAGGAAGCGCTGCTACAGTATATCTCATTGTAACTAGATAACTAGAACTTGATCTATTTTATCACATTTATTGCAGGATAATTGACAGGTTTTTTTTTACCAGAAAAATAGAAATAATTTGTAATGGAAGAAAAATACAGAAAAATATCCATTTCTGGGTATTGTCACAATTTTTCACATAGTGTCTCAGTCGTTTATTGCAACATATATTAAAAAGTATTTAGACAAAAATTTCAGACTTTTACCTGGGCTTGCCATAAGAAATAATGGTCTCCACAAGGTTAGGAGTGGTCACAGCTATTTCTGAAAAATGCATTGATTTTGCTCTTTATAAATATAGGCAAGTTCGAATGGAAAAGACACAGGTCCAGTTAAGTCATGAAATTCCAAATCCTAGTTGGAAGATTTCTGAGACTTAACTGAATACTGATTGCTACTGCTTGTTTGGCTACTGTTTGCTTGTAAGAAAATGAATCGAAAAAAATATTTGTTTTCTTATGACTTTGTGTTAATTTTGAATATGTAGCACACATTTTTTGACTTAATTTAAAGGAACAGTCTGGGCAAAAATAAAAAAAACACACCTTTATTTATGATAATTACTAACATTTATTAAATACAATGTATTATCAATTTTAAAAAAATCTTACCTGTAAAGAAGTGCTGTAAAGCACTTCCGTGTTGCAGACTCTATCTTCAGCCTCTGCTGGCGACTCTACAGCGTCCCGAGTCTCCAGATCCCCTGTACGAAGTGCATTCCTCTCCAGCCATGCTGATTATGAAGCTCTGCATCAGCATTTCTTGTATCACATGGGAGAGCTTTCACCTTCTCCTATGTGACATAGGAAATGTCGATGTGGGGCTTCATGATCAGCGCCACTGGAGAGGACTGCGCTTCTTAGAGGGATCAGATAAATCAGGACGCTGTAAAGTCGCCGGCAGAGACTGAAGATGGAGTGTGCAATACGGAAGTGCTGTCCGGCGCATCTTTACAGGTAAGAAATGTATTTTTTTTTTAAATGGCTAATAAATTGTATTTAACAAAAGTTAGTAATTAACATAAATAAAGTTTGTTTGTTTTTTTATTATTTTTGCCCAGGCTGTTCTTTTAACAAAAAGAATGTTAGGAATTCAGAGAGAGCATTGTTAAATAAATAATGGAAATGGAACACTTGAAGGTCAGTTAAATGTTTGTTTTAGATAAAAAATCAAATAGGTGTCTATTGTGAGAAGTACAGATAATACTGGTTCTTACAATAAAACATGACTGGTGATGGATAGTTACCCAGAATTCCTGGCCAAAAACTGTTTCACTTTTCAAAAATTAGACAGTGATAGCTTATTTTGTAATCATTTAATCTGTCAAATGTAGTTAGGCTATGTCTTCTAGTATGGCAAGGCTACGTGTGGTACTCGGCTTATGTTTTGTTATTGTAATCACAAAGTTGGTTAAAATTATTTTACCTAGTTACCAGCTATTTAGGAAAAAGAGAAAACATAATTTTTGCATGACAGCTTGATCATCATTGGTTAGCTTAATCTGGAGTGTTACCTTCCATTCCATTATGTTATTGTGATTTTATCCACTATGGTTTAATCTGTCTTTCACGTAGAGGTAGATATTCATTGAATTCTGAGAGAAGAATCGTTGACAAACTTATTGTTAAATGTTGTCTGAATCTTTCAAGTGCTTGCCCTTCAATAGATACCTATCATTGGATAGGTATCTAACAATTCTAATAATTAAGTATTAAGTAATGAATATGTAATTAATACATAATTCAAAAACATATTGAGTGTGTGGCATAAAAATGAAGAATGTAGAGACAAAATACTCCAATTAACACTTTAAAGAAGCCCTATCGGTAATTGTGGAAAAGGTAAGTTAATGTATTTAAAGAGATAATAACAGTATTTACTGTAAGAGATTGATGTTTTTGTAGCATAAAAGTGGGTTGATACCAAATTGTCTTAGATGAGGTAGCCATCTAATAGCAATTAGCCCTCCATTTTGCTAGCTTTACTGTACTTTTGCAACATTCCAAAAGCTGCATACTGTAAATTAAAATCACCAGATAGCATTGACTTTAATGTGTCATTAAAAAGACACTTTCCCGTTTGACTGACACCTTGGTTGTATCTTACCACAGGCTATCGTACAACCAGGATCAGAAAGAAGAGGAGTGGCAGTCAATGTCAATCACTGAAGGACTCCGGAAACACACTGCCAGAACTATTGAGCAGTGTAAGAATGCTTTACTGCTTCCCTATTTAACCAAAACCCCAAAGAGTGCAGGTAAGAAGTGTCAGGACAGATTCATTTTACTTTTCATAAGCGCCAGCTAGGGCTCCATGTATATACATATCTTATTCTTATAATTTAATATGTGGGGAACTGGAGGTATGAAACATACTAATAGGTAATAATACACTGCAAACAGACCAATTTTTATTAAATCATCCCTTGAACTCTTTCATTGGAAGCTTTAAAAGAAGATGAGAAAAGAAAAAAAACAATGTCAATGATTAATGGCGATTATGTTTAGCTCCTGAACAGATATCAACAAAAAAGATCTGAGTGGGATTCCCAGCATATCTTTATAATTCAGCAATACATAGTAATTTATGGGGGGGAGGGGGGGAGTGACAGCTGGGTATGGCATATCAATTTTATATAATACGCCCTTGATTCATCCCCTAATAAAAGTTCTCATGCTGACTGATGACAGATGCTTTAGAAGCAAGCTGAGCAGGAAGATAATCTTGTTTTATTACAGGCCACAGCAGAATATCTTTGATAAAAATCCCTTGTACTTGGTTAATGTCTGTGGCCTTTCTCCTATACAGCCATACACTAAAAATTCAATTTATATTAATGAATCTGCACAAGAGCCACTTACACTCACACCAGTTGCCTTGTGATTCTTTTGATGTCAAGGATGCTGAAATTTACTTCACGGCTGCAACATCTAAAGAATACAGATCAGAAATAGCAGACCTTGAAGTCATTCCTAAAAATGAAACAGGCATCTAGGTCTTCAGAAATCAGCAAACTAAATGCATTCCGTGGAGGTTACAACCACTGAAAATAATGCCGAGAAATAAACTCAAGTTTTCATGATCCAGTTCCTGCCAGCATTAAAAAAAATTCCCATTTCCAAACAGAAATATTTGTTCAGATGCAGTGTTCGCGAAAACGAGAAGCGATTCACAGACATTCACCTAAATGTTTTTTTTCTAAATTTACAACCCTCTAAGGGGTAAGGGGTATTAGATGCTTTGACTGGAAAATAGTCATACATTCAGGTAATCTTAACTCTTAACTGAAGTTAAGCTTGGCAGCTTCAACTGCATCTTATTTCTAAATAAGGAATAATGACAACTACCCTTCAACCAACCATTTTACCTTGTACCTGCACATAAATCTCATCTGGCACCAGAGACGTACTAAATGTTGGTAGAAGATGCAGCTTGAGGTAGCTCAAGACAGCTACAGAGTTCACAATAGTCTCCGGTGATAAACAAATGACCTCCAGCTGCTACAGAACAACTACTTGCATCATCTCTTACCCAGTATGGCTAATAGCAGTACACTGGAAGTTGTAGTTGTACAACAGATGCAGAATAAATTTTCTTTATCTCCGGTAAACATTTAGAACTTTTAATGTATTTATGGGGAGCCCCAGTCTCTTGTAGGCAACTAGCACAAAGAACCCAAAAACATTTCATCAGCTGTGATGAAGAGCAACTGGCAAAAAATGTATATCTGTGCTCAAATCCTTTTCCAAAAATACCATATTTTTCTAAGCTTATCGCCTAATTCCCTGAAATCATTTTTACGGACCTTCCACCTGCCCCTAACTTTGTCATTTGTGCCTATGTGCACCATGACTGTTGGGTCTTCATCAGCCCCTCCCAATAATCTGTCAACCTGATCTGTGATGTGTCAAACTTGAGCACCAGGAAGGCAACACACTCTCCGACAATCCCGGTCTTTGTTACAGATTGCCCTATCTGTCCCCAGTGGGAATCTCCCACTGCCAGCACCTGTCTTGCCTGCCCTGATCTCCTGTCCCCTTAATTACTGGAGCAGACATGCCCCTAGATTTCAGAGGAAGTGCCTTGCTGCAGCAATGCCACTCCTGGACTAATATCCCCCTCATCTGCCAACTCTGCAAACTTGTTGGGTCGTGCCATGTCAGGACTAGCCTCATTTACATTTTTCCCACTGCCCTGCCTTCTATGTGTCACCCAGCTAGCTGGCTCATTTTCCTGCCCCTCTATGCTTCCCCCGCCCCCCACTCCCATCTTCCCCAGTGAGCACTTGCTCAGTGAGCAGCAAATTCCTTTCCAGGTTATCAGTGGTTCTCAGTATTTCAAGTTGCTTATTTAGATACAGTATCTGGCCTTCCAAATGAGCAATGTGCGCAACATTTTGCACAACAGTGTGCACCCTTGAATTGCTGTTCAAGAAGTACATACATTGCACAAACAGTACATTGGACAGCATTGTTTAGCATGGAGCACATTATAAATGGGGAACTCACAGGTAGAGTCAAACAAGATAAAAACAAATATAGTTTACAAATACATTCTATACAGTTATGTTAAGCCTAAACTTCAACAGATAAAAACAATTCAATTAGCAAAAAATACAAGTCTCTCCCTCTTAAACTCTCTGAATCTAGAGTCCCTTAATCTCCAGTCATGCCTAAGGGCTGCTTCACACACGTATATGCTGCGTATGGTAGACTCGCACCCTCTGCGTTTGCAGATCCTCCTATCTGGCCACATTTTGTGACTAGTGTATATACACAGGCAAATATGTGATGGCCAGTGTTCCATGCACAGCGTATGCGCATCATATGCCAGAGTGGCCGGAACAAGTTAAGTCCATAGGTTTAAACTTCTGCTGTTTTTATGTGCAGCGTACATACGCCATGCATAAAAATGCCAGTGTGACCTAACCTAAGAAAAAACACACTTTAGATAAAAACACACTCATAGATAAACACACACTCAGCAAGCTCCCACACTCCCTTTTTTAAAAGCCCTTTAAAGCCTTTTTTTTAATGCTGTTGCATCTCCTTCCTCTGGTTGCAAATATGTGTAAGTCCCAGGAAAATATGTGATTCTTGTTGGGGGAGTAAGGGAGGGTAACTGGATATTTTTTAAAAAACAAGCACTGAGGGCAGTTATTCCTGTGTAGTACTTTCAAAAAGCCTGATCTTTAAAGTTGATTTCCTGAGTATTATTGGTTAATTTATCCCTCTCTCTGCTGGTTGCAGCCAAATTGGGCTTTTTGAAACAATTCAGAATTATTCAGTGTTTTTTAAACCCCCATAGGAAGTAATAGGGCTAGGTGGGAAATGATTTACTTAACATTTAAGAAAAACAAACTGAAAAATAATTAAAATCCAGACTTCAATTTCAAATATAACATTTTTACAAATACTATGTAGTAAAAACTGCCATGCCAAACCAAATCTACAGTACTAACCCAAACTTTACATAGCTATGCTTCTTAGTATTATATGGCTATCCGCAATGGGAACATGAAGTCTCATTCAAATGAAGCTGTAGCTGAATCAGTAAAAATAACACTCACCTCTTTAGAAAAGTGAAATTTGATTGTTTTAGGCCCTACCATCAAGTAAAGTAATACTGTGTTTTTTCCAAAAATAAGACAGGGTCTTATATTATTTCCATTTCACAAAAAAAGGGCTTGGGCTTATTTTTATTCCAGGACCAGGAGGCAACATTTGGGAGGTAGGACTCGGTAGCGGAAACCAAGGAAACATCATAGCGCAGTAGCTTTCAGGAGGCGGGACCCAAGAGGCGGGCACCAGGTGACAACACTCAGGAGGTAGGACTTGGGACATTGGATCAGGTGAGCAGATTTTACCTGGCACTATCTAACTAGGGCTTATTTTTGGGGTAGACCTTATATTTAAAGCCTACTCCAAAAATCAAGCTAGGGCTTTTTTTTTTTTGGAGTAGGGCTTATTTTTGGAAAAATACTGAATCATTTGCCTTTCTTTGGTAAGGAGAAACCATATAGTTTATGAAAAGAATGACAGTGTTGTGGAATATGGATATGCCTCCCTTCCTAACTGAAAAGGTTTAGAAAATGTGGTGACCAAGTACCAGCATGAGCTAGGAATTGTCTGCCAATTAAATTCATGACTATTCTCCAGCAACAATACCAGCAATCAAAATGTGACAAACTGGTAACATTTCACTTTCTTATTATAATTCATACCTGTTGCCAGTATGTAGAAATGAATAATGAAGAGATAGTTCTAGTGACTTTTTCTAATTACAATAAATCCTTGTAACAATGACATCGCTTTGCTTCAGTACAGCTAATTCCCTGCTATACACTACTGTTAATATTCATCTGACTTCGCCCACAAAGCACTTTTACGACAATTCCGTCTGTTGGTTTAACAATGTGTTGTTTAGTGAATGTGCAGGTTTGACTTTGCTACAATGTGGGCAAACTTTCAGATTCACTCTTTCATAAATAAACCCCAATTTAGTACTTAATTTGCATATCTTTATCAAACGGGCAATTAAGAGTGTTAAGGAAAAAAAATAACTTTAACAATGAGAAAACCACAGGTTAATTCATGAATCAGCAATGCAAGTTGTTTTTCTTCTATAAATAGTTCACATCTTTATAATTGGGGTTTGCAAAACTGATCCATAAATAACGTGTTTATTTACTTGCCATCTCCAAGAAGCATTTCAAATCATAGGCAATTTGCTTTCCTGTTGATATATAGGGGGTCATTCACTAAAGACTGAATTGTTGTGTATAGGTGCGAATTCGCCAGATAAAGACAGTAGCAATAGGCAGCTACTGTTGCAGTCGCGTCTTTATAATGAGAATATTGTCGCAGTCATGATTTTATTATGGGAAAATTGTCGCAATCTTAACATTAAAAAATTTTCATGGCTTTACAATGGGAAAATTGTAGCAGATTTGCTATGGGAATCCGCTGTTTGCGAATTCGACAGTCGAATTCGCACCTTAGTGAATAACCCCCATAAAATCACAATATGGAACAGGAAGCATCTTCTGAATCTCAGTTGCAATAAATATGTGATATTTCTATAAGCTCAGAGGCTAAGCTTATGAATTCATTAGGTTACTAGAAAAGAAATATTTTTCTTCTTGTATTACATTTCAAAATGTCAAAAACTGCAACTACTGTAAGACTACAGCTTACTTCTGCAAACATGCCAAACGGCTTTTAAATTGTTTCATTATTGAGTGATCTTTTGTCCACAAAATTACTGCCATTAATGCAACTGGTCTCTCAATCAATGAGGGCTGTATGTGCCAGTCTGAAAACGAGAGAACATTTTCAAAAGCAAGAATAATGGCGAACTTTATGCCATAACAATCACACTACAATATGAAAGTCTGAAGCATTTATGGCTTGATCACTTCGCATCCTCTATTTATGACTCAGTTCATAAAGTTCTCTATGAACAAAGTTTCAAAGTAATCTAAATAAAAAATATGAAAAAAAACACACTTTGTATCATCATAGAAATACAGCAGAAAATGATAAAAATATTCTTCTCGTCTTGTGAGATTATCGCACTAGTTTTTCGACCTCAGTTTTTCAATATTTTTTTGACAGAAACTATACTACTATATGGCTACCTTTCTATCGAAATATATAAAAAAAATTGAAATTGAAAAACTTGCGCAGTAATCTCGCGGGAACCACGCGAGATCTTGAGCAGTAAACTCAGAAAGACCGAGGGGGTTATTCTCTAAAGTTCGAATTGTTGCGTATAGGTGCAAATTCACCAGATTTAGACAGTCGTAATAGGCTGCTACTGTTGCAGTCGCATCTTTATAATGAGAATATTGTCGCAGTTGCAACTTTATTATGGGGAAATTGTCGCAATATTAACTTTAAACAATTGTCGCAACTTTACAATGGGGAAGTTGTAGCGGATTTGCTATGGGAATCCGCTGTTTGCAAATTCAACAGTCGAATTCGCACCTTAGTGAATAACTCCCTCCAGAGAGGTCTTTTGACTTTAATAAATTACACCAATGAGGGATATTTAGAAATGGAAGGTGGACCTAAAAGAAAAAGCAATGCAAAGTGCAATAGTTTTAATTTATTGATATTTATTGATTTCATATGTTCAAATGGACCCTATATAAATCAGCGGAATCAAAAAGTACAGAAAAATGGAGATAAACAGTGGAATACAGTGTAATGAATTGAAAAGGTCCAAATAGTCCTTATAAATATCGTCAACTGTAAATCAGATCTTTTAGATACCAAAATCCATGAATGTGCTCTTCTTCTATCTTGACTTACGTTTAGTCATCTTCCTTTTATTTACTGCTTTCCTCTCCAGTTTATCACTGTCTCCTTCCCTCTCCTCCTGAATGCATAAATTACAATTCTTACCTCTATTATATTACATTTTCTTTTAAACTTTTTTTCAGTCAGCATTTCTTCTAAAATTGACATGGTTGTCCTTTTTTTACTGCTTACAAATCATTTGCCCAAGCAGCTTTAATTCAATCTATCTTCCTATTCATGACCTTGTATTGCTTGAAGTCTGAGGTACAGATTTTACTCAAATGCTTTCTTTCTTTATTAAAACATTTTCCTGCACATTTACATTCTGATCTGGAAAATAATAGTACTACTAACTATAATTAACTTGATTGTATCCTCAAAGAAATTATTTCATACCCGACTTTTTAGGATATTTGTGTTCATACCTTAATCACCAACCCTTATTCACCCAGTGAGAGTTCCCCAATAACTATTCTTTCAACCACCAACATCAGGTCTCATCAGTTTTTACTCCTATACTTGTCCAGTACTCACACCATGTAGAACACTTTCTAATCAATGCTTTCCTTGTATATTAACAAGTATGTTCCTGTCATATAAAAATTGTTTTAGTTCACACTTACATTTTATTTACCGAACTCTCTCAGCCCTGTAAATCTGCAGTCTTGGGTTGCTGGCAGAAATTCAAGTTCTTAGTTTTGTTTTGTTTCGTTGGTTCTATTTACCAATTAATCATAGTTATGCAGTCTATGACTTACCATCCCATTTTGTCTAAATGGATAAATCCTCCCACCACTCTAATTTTGTAGTGCAAGACTTATTTTTTTCACAACTGAAATATTGTGCTTATCCTACTAGATTTCCCACTCCCCAGTGGAATATGTCCTTAGTTCTGCTGTCAGGATAATACTCCTTTTTGTAGTGGAACATTTCCTCATATCTTTCTAAATGCACTTTCATGGTTTTCTGTTAAAAAGCAAATGTTAGTCAGGGTACTACCAGAAACTGGACCCAAGCAGTACTACTAGCTGAGATGGAACCCCAACACTCTGGTACTCACCAATGCCCTTTTGGGGCCCTAGACTATCTGCTGCATAGATGCTAATGCATCGGAGCAACCCATTAGGAGTGTGCAAGAACTGAACCTAGGTACCACGCCAGTTAAGGAAGGACAAGAAAACCAGGAGGACAGATAATCGTAGTCAGACGTAGCCAAATGCAGGAATTCCAGAGAAAGAACAAAGTCCCAATAACAAGCCAAGTTCAATAACAGAGAAAACAACAAACAAGAGCTTCAGCTGCACTTCACATACATGGAGACCTGCTTGGGCAAAGACTAGAAAAAATTACTTCATATTTATAGGCATGGCTAATGAGAAACAGGAAGCACCAGCCAAGATCAGCACCAAAGCACTGAACAGTTCACCCAGAAAAGACAGGTTGACATAAAGAAAGCTTGAATGGAGTAGTGGTAGAGCTGCTGTCTTGTGTGCAGTAGGCTACCAGTTCAACGCCAGGCAGGGGCATGGCCCAATGGTCAAGAGGGCTTCCTGACAATGTGTTGTGAATTCTAATTTACAATACTCTCCATCATTTAGTCTTTCCTACAAATGGAAAATGCTTTTCATCTTATTTCTCTGTATCCCTTATAAAATCCCTATTACTTGTCTCACTGGACCTTTCTTGAAAGGCAATATTGCAGTTTGTGAATGTATACATTGTGCAGCTCTGCTCCAAATGCATAAAATTTACCAATCCTGAAGGGAAAGGGAGCTTGCCTACATGAAAGGAGATGGCAAGTCAGAAATAGCTAAAAAGAAGGCAACCAAGATCAGGAATCTAATTGTTGACTGAACTTTAGTGAAAACATTCTATATGGTTTTAACAGGTTTCCAATGTTTATGGAACTTTCAAAAACGTATACACCTTACAAATTAATCTGTGCACTGAAGCTTATAATGTTTAATGTATGTTATAGCAATTTTAAAGATATGTCAAGACTAGGTGAGAAGCCTTCACTGAAGGCAATAATTTATGGTCTGCTGGTTTCTGAATTTTAACTAAAATTAAACATGTTGCAAACCTTTTCTGGAAGTAATGATGGATGTAAAAATGTTATTCTGTTTTTCATTGGCCAGAAGGTTAAATAACATTCTGCTTGCCAAATACAATTATTCACTGCAGCCATATAGTTGTAGCAGGGTTGTTTTCTGTCATCTTAATGCAAAGTATTGAAATATGTTGATGAGTTATAGTATTTTCTCCATAGGAATGCATATATTATTGCCGTCTTATCTTGAGATATCTTAAGTCACTGTTCTTGAAATTTTGCAAAGTTAATTCTTTCAAACAGTATTTTATTTACAAGTTGAAACAGCCATGTAACGATCCTATATTCACATTAATTTGCCACTTTCTCAACTTCTATATCAACATTTATCCTTCAAACTCCATTATTATCCATAATGTGGTGAATACGTGGCCAATTTGACATCATATGGATGGCCACAAAGCTATGCTTTTTAAATCATTTCAAATGTGATGACTATTTGACTATTTATCAAAAATCGGAGTGCCAATTTGCCAAGGCCTACTGAGTCAAATTTGCCCATTTGACTTCGCCAAAACAAGTGTCAAAGTATGAATTTCAAAATTGTGCCGCACTATGCATTAAATTGCATTCAGTACCATTCGCAAAGAGAATGTGTATTTCTTTGAACAAGAAGTGAATTCATGTCTGTTAAACGTAGCAACCCAAAGTGATATAAAATTACTTTGCCTGTGAAATTTGAGGTGTTAAATAACAAGGCCAGTTCATCGACATCTGTACATTTTCTTTCAAATGGTGTACTGTACAGTACAGGAAAATCCTCCAATTATGACAGCTTACTTAAATGTAATGAATTCTTTTTAGTAAAATAGTGTACTGACCATATATCTCCGTCAGGACTACATACATAATATATCTGCTACAATTCCATACAGCACCATCTGTTTGGAAGGCACCTAGATATCAGTTGCCAAGATATAAAAATAACGAGTAGGCGTTTGCTGTTAATTACAAATATATTTATACCCCCAGGTCAATGATAGATTTATTAGGGGATGATTATGTGTGCAGAATGCTTTACATGAGACATTTATACTCATCCTTACTGGTTATACAATGATAAAGTAGAAAAACTCAATTTTTTATATGATTGTTTACTGTACTAATCCTATTGAAATAAACAGTATTTTACTGATTTTTGACCACTATATTTTTTCCTTGCTCTTTTATAAATATAATTATTGTGTTGGAAACCTGAAAATTTACCCTCACGAAGGGGGAAATGAAAAAAGCCAGCCTAGCTACTTTTGTACATGGGCAAAGTGCCATAGAAGGCATTCAGAATAATAATATTTACCTCCTTCCTTGCTCAGTACCAGTAAAAAATAGAAATGTCCCATCTGTTTTGTAGCCACTTTCTTTTAAACTGGTGTAACAGTTGCAAAAATGGAAGCGGACAGTGTATCACAATTGAAACAGCAGGAGCACTCTTAGATTGTGTATATTATATCAATTTATAATGGTTGTTCCCTCATGACGAACTAAACATTTAACTTCAGATAACAAAAGAGCAAAAGACACCTGAAAAAAAAATCCCAAAACCATACCTTTGGCAAAAAAACAAAAAAATCAGACTCAAATCAGAACTAAAACCAAAACACGGGGACTGTGGACATCACTACATTTTAATAGGCCAAGTATTACTGGCTAATTTGTACTAAATTTTTGGCTACTTTACTAATGGGAATTTGATGATCGATAATAAATGTATTACATAATTGTAAGTGTTAGGAAAGGAAGGATATGGATGTGTATATTTGGAGGGTAGTGGATGGCAGCAGGAAGAAAATGGTCTCATCACAAAACAACTTTAAGGCTAAGGTCACACTATGTGTTTAGTTATCAGTGTATGTATTGTGTCAGCTCCACAAAAATGCACTATGCAGGTTGGAAAAAGGACAACCTTGTAACTGCCTCAAACCAACTGCATCTGAAGCTTTTTTTCATTGTAGAAATGTAAGCAGTCATATTTTAACCGTCTCATAAGAGGTGCATCGAAACAAGCATAGATGATATCATTCTAACACTTCACAAAATGCAAGGAATGGGAAAAAATAATACATTAATGAACATTATCAAAATTGTAGTTATTTAGTAAAGAAAAAATGACTGGGGGGTTACCTAAAAACCAAGTATATATCAAATATACCAAAATATATCAGGGGTCAGTGCAGATATCTCTCATAATCTATTTATACCAAGGACTGTACATTTAACAAGGATGCATCTCCAATGTCTAGAGGAAAGAAGGTTTCTGAATCAGCTTTTACTGTATGAGAGCAGTGAGGTTACTGAAGAAAGTTGTCATGCTGAATTCATTAAACAGTTCAAAAAGACTAATGCCCTTTCTTTGAGCCTAAGAGCATTACAGGTTATGGGTACTAGCATCTTGTGATTGTCATATTCGGAATTTGTAAGGATTTTTTTCCTCCCAAACATGAGGTTAGTGTCATAGGACATTGTCACAATATATACATACTAGGATTTTATTACACATGCATTTTTTTATCCAGTATTCAAAACAGATCTTTTAGTTAGTGGTAAATAGGGTTGCTTTAAAAATAATCTCTATTTTAGATATCCTAATGGGTGATATATATATGGACTATAAACAACATGAGGAACACAAACACATGGTTTATTAGGAAACAGGCTGCTTTGCTACAGCTGTGTAATTACTGTTGTTCACCAGGAGGGGTTATTCATTACAAAGAGCGAATTTTCATCCAAAAATGCACTCAAAACAAATTGCATCAGTGATTTCTTACTGCTGCTAGGTGAATAATAGCATGGCATATTGAACCATAGTGATGTCATCTTCACGTGCTTCTTCTTAAAGGAGACAATGCCACCATAATTCATTTTTTTAAATTAAATACTACATACTGCCAAAATGCATAAAATATAAGTAACGACAAAGTGAACGTTATTTAGCATTTTAGTCATTTTTAGCAGTTTTGTCATTTCAGAACAGTAGCAAAAATTTTGGTAACCGTAATTTTGTAGTTTGTCATTAAAATGTTGTGGGGATAATAACGGGAACCCTGCCTTAAACCCCCCCAATTTGCCACCTTTGTCTGGAAAATTTCTTGTCTGTGTTTTCACTCCTGTATGCCTTGGTGAATTGTTACTTTAACATTTGATGAATAAATGAATTGGCCACAAATTCAGTGTCAATTTGACAAATGTATGCCAAGTGATTCGTCAATACACAGCTGTCAGAACTTATCAAACTGTGTAAGAATTCACCACAATGCAGAATATCTTTGCTGAATATCCAAATTTGCAAATGCATATGTGTGATAAATCCATGCAGGTTTATGACAACTAGCTGTTTGATAAATTCCCTAAATTCTTTCCCATAAATACTCATGATTTCTATTAAATATATATGTATGCACCACAGCAGCAGTTTTATTTTATTTAAGGGGTTGCATGAGAAAATGTTAAAGGGAAGTAAGCATCAGCAACTGATACCATGATAACAAAATTGTAATCATTAAGATCATAGTAGTTATAACTGAAATTGCCTTTTCTTAAATATGATCCATCATTTATGAATTTAAAACAACAGTCATTGGTCGACAGTCCATTTTGAATGTAGTTATATTTTAACGTGTAATAAACAAATTTAACTAAACTTTTTATTCCAAGGTGAACCATTGGAATCTTTCATCTCTTAAAAATACATTTGTGATGAATAACTACATATCTGACTTGAAACGATCTGCTACGCCTGTTCTGGAGGTTTACAACCTCAAATTTGTAAATAAAATTCCTTGGTTGCGGTTGCCTGGGTTTCATATTGAAAAAAAGATTAAAGCAGACAGTGCTCTTTTAAAGCGAACCAGAGCACTATTCCCATTGGAATACATTTAATCTTCTTTTTTTTTTTTTTTGTATTTTGAATTGAAAACTGGTTGGTATAGATAAAGTAAATGAGGTCTCTTCAACCACTGAAGATGTGTCTCAGTTAACCCTGTCTGTATTTTAACAGTTTTATTGCATGAGAAAGACTCTGCAAATTAGTAGGGATTGTCTAAACCACATGTGTTAAAAGGTTCATGAAGAAGGTAATATGCTTATTGCAAATCATTACTGAAATATCTCAGTCACTTTCAGGTTAATTGTATCCAGTTTGCCAAGTTGAGTAGTAGCAATATAATACGCTTAGCAGGGCAATACACATCTAATGTATTATTTTGTATTAACATGCTGCAATGCCTGTTTGAGGAGATTATTGAATTACTCCTGGGAAGTGTCTGTAGAATGTGCCATGCTTTTAAGGGGTAAAGGTTGCCAATTGACAATAAATGCTACAATCTTTGGAAGACTTATACAGAGCACTTTGCATCAGAAAATGGCATTTAAATGAACTAAGTCCTCCTGTAATGCAGATCTGATTTTCATCTAAACGTGAAGCTTTTGCTAATGCAGAGCAACTGTAAGCTGATTTAAATATTCATAGGCCTTTTATACTAGCTTTCAAGGTGCAGAGACTTATTACAAAAACAAATTAACACCCATGCAAACACATAGTTGTATACACACAGATGGGGCAAATCAACCTATCTGAAAATGAATATGAGGCTATCCTAGGGTGCTCCAGCCACCCCACACTTGCAGACCACTCACTTGGCTCACACCATATTAAAAAAAAATGGTTCACTTTGCTCATGGACTTATGTCAGGAAAGTTAATTGAAGCATATGGTGCTTAGCAAATACAGTATGTACAAATGATGCTAAAACAACACAGGCACATTGTTGCATAATGTGGTAAATTTACATCAGAAGACAAATTCACTCTTTGATAAATATAAGTTTCAGGCTACCTGATTTTCATTCAACTAGGAGCTTCTCAAACATTTTTCAAACCCAAGTCCTAGATTCCAATAACACTCTGGGCCTTATTGACTAAAGAATGAATTCATCTTGCTACAATTTGAGTCGCATTGCCAAAATAGTCATGAATTCATTTCTCCTTATTGGTGAAGCTGTGGATAAATTTGTCGAACAAGCGGACTGCTACAGACATAGTCACATGTGTAGGGTGATGAAGTGAGTTGAATAAAAGTAGGATGCGAAGTCATGTGAATTGATGTGAATTACCCTAAGTGAAGTGCAGTGATATCATCCTCACCATATCCCACTAACTGTATATAAGTGAATAATACATTTATTGCTATGTTAATAATATGTTATTGCTATGAACTGAAAAACTGGTAATGCTTAATACAAAAAATCTATTGTATTGGTACAAATCCAATTTATAATCTATTGATTTATTCTGGTTAAAGTGTCACTTTTTAGACATCTTTCTCCTCTCCATTATGAACATTTTTCTTCTTTTTTTTATTATTATATCTAACAGCCATTTCCAGTAGCAGGTATGATTAAGGGAGCACTAGACTCTCTGAATAAATATGTATGGAAGCATGTTAATGCTGTGCAGTTTATGCCTGTAAATAAAACTGTTATACATTTTGCAAAGATTTTAGAAAATATATTTAACAAAGCATAACTGTAAGGCTGGGTGCACATAGGCATTCATTTCATGTGTTTGATGTGCATTTGAAATAAGTGTATACAGCAGAGGTTGGCAACCTATGGCTCTTGAGCCAGATGTGGCTCTTTTGATGGCCGCATCTGGCTCTTTGACTATAACGAGCAGTGCTCACATGCAAGCAACCCAAAAGGTTACCGACCCCTGGTATACAGGAAGGTATATAATGTAAATGTATATTGCTGTGTAATATGCATCTAATTATATATTTCACAATGAATATATTTACATCAGTTTCTTCAGATGTATCATGCACGAATTTGCATCCATTGCCTTCCAAGCGTAAATAGAATTATCTTCAATCTTTACAAAATGCTTGAAAAACACATGGTAAATGCATACGGTCAAAGTGCATTTAGAATATTACTTACATCAAACATCCATGTGCACATAGACTAATACTTCTATTTCACAGTTTATCACCAACATCCCTGATTAGAATGTTTAGTGCACCTGTAGCTGTTTGAACAAACACAATGTAAAGTCTAGTCACTTGTGTAAATAGAACCTTTAGGGTCAAAAGGGGCTGAAATAACTGGTATAAAATTGAGATTTTCTAAAAGAAATTATAACAAGAACATGTAACATTATTAGAAATACAAATATTTTTGCATGGTATCTAAGAGTATATTATCAAACTGTAGTGTTCATAAACATACTATATGAAAGTTCACCATAATGGGGGGCTTATTGTACCTTTAACAACAAGTTTTTCTATTTGTTTACTATTACTCAAACATTGACACTTATCTTTTTCCAAAACAGCTTTTCCTTTAGCACATGTAAAATAAGCATTTCATCTGCAATCTGATGACATTAAGCAAATTAGAGAAAACAACAAAAAATCTTGCTTTTATATGCCAAATACAAATCTATTATGTTCTACATATAAATCATTTATTCTGGTAATCCAGCCTTTTTTTTAAAGATCACAATGTCACTGGTAAAACTTACAAAACAAACTGGAGAGTGAAAATAGGAGGAGAAGAACCATGCTGAAATGGGGTGCATCGGCTGAGCTGCAGTCCATTTTGGTCTTCTTGCAGGAGCACACCTGTACTTTTAGCTCTGTGCTGTTTGTTAAAGGAGGTTTACCCGAATCTGTTACCAAGACTGGCAGGTTGTAATTGGCTCTCTTCAGATTATTCAGTAGGCTGACCTGAGCATGAGTATCTGTAGGAATCCAGAGATAATGCTTTAATGAGATCAAAACAGGAAATCAGGGTCAACAAGTTCTACACATTGCATTTCTTCTTAAACTGTCACTTACATAGAGGCAGAATAAAAAGGCCTCCATAATAGCTGGCCGTGGGAATCTTTAGAAGGAAGATAGAAATAGGTTTCAGTGTAGCTAACAAAGATGTAGCTTCCTGACACACGTGTCCATTCAGTAGGAAATATTACATTAACAGGGGTACAGATTAGATCTCAAACTGAAGCATCACAGTCCTACAAAATACACATTTGTTTCTATAGCAGGAGATAGTGTTTAGGTTATTTCCTTCCACTATTTTTTTTTTTTTTTTCATTTTATAGTTTACCGCTGGAGAGGGAAAATTAGTAGTTACAAAACTATTTAAAAGTAGATTTATGCTGTATGTTAGGGACAGTTTCAAGCCCTACACATGCAAAACATCCCCTACATAACCCACTTCCATCCTTGCACTAGAATGCAGAAGGAAAATGCAGGATGCCCAGCAGTGTCATTTCCAAAAATAAAGGGAGGCAGGGGAGAAGTGGTATATTTTATTAAAGGGGAACTAAAGGCAGAAATGAAATAAATATACTACAAAACATACCTTGCACTAGCTGGGAAGTTCTAACTGTCATGGGGAATGGAGCAGCTGTCATTCCCCATGACAGTTATTTATTGCCAATATTTAAAGGGGAACCATTAGTTCCCATTGAAATATTGTAGCACACCAATTTCAGAATTTTTTTTCTTATTTTCCTCCTTAAAATTCTAGGTGCGTCTTCTGGTCAGGTGCGTCTTATGGAGCAAAAAATACAGTATATCCTTCACAGCTAGGTAGATCACTAGATATAATCCCCTTTATCTGTAGTTTGAATTTCATATACATGAATACTTACACATTAATAACTATACTGCTTACTATACTTACTATAGTGCTTTTATTATACTGTGAAACACATATTTACACAAGTACACAAACATGCAAACACATAGCGGACAGAGATTTGTTTTCTACTCACTGTTTAGCTGAGTAATTTTCCATGCCTTTTCAGATCCAGTCAGTTTGTTTAGCTCAAATTTAAATGGGTCAGAATTAGGATGTAGGTCTCGGTCTGATGCTCTCAAGATAACAACATTTAGGTCCTTTGAGTCTTCACACACATATGCTGAGGTAGGATAAATGTACGGTGCATTGTCATTTATATCCTCCAATGTAATCTGAAAGGTCCCTGTCCCAGTAGCAGGAGGATTACCTAAAAAATGCAACATTGCACAAACTGTTTGCAATCAAATTCATAACATCGAACAATGACATTTCTTAGAGCAAATATGACAATTCCCTTGGGGTATAGACTTGATACATCACAATTACAGCATAAATATAAGTGGCTTTTGTCAAAGTCAACTTGATCTTTAGTTCGGGAATAAGAAATATCAGCAACTGGACTCCACTTCTGGTTTTCATTTAATGATGGCAATTTCATATGGGATTACTGTAATGCACTGCAGCAAAACTAAAAGAACATGTGCATTCACTGTGCAAATTCACTGTGCATTACAGTGAAATTGTCAAAAATGAGATAACTGTAATGAACGGCAGGAAAACTGTCAAAAATCAGTTAACTGTAATGAACAGTAGCAAAACTAGTAAACATGGGATAATTATAATGTACTGAAGCAGCAAACTGTCAAAAATGGGTAACGCTAAATTACTTCTGCAAATTTGGGGAAATTTTAAACAGGCAAAATTGTTATAACACTGAGCAGTTTTTCCAAGTTTACCGTATGAAATCTCATGAGATTTTTGGAGATTTTAAGATCAAGTTTTTCAATCTCAATTTTTCAATTTTTTTTTGATGGAAAGGTAGCCATACTTCACTTTAGTAGCATTTATTTATTAAATTTATTAAAAATTGAAATCGAAAAACTCAATCTAGCAATCTCGAAAAAAATCTTGCGAGAACAATGTGAGATTTCTCTTGGTAAACTTGGAAGGGGGGTTATTTACTAAAGTCTGAATTGTTGCGTATAGGTGTGAATTTACCAGATAAAGACAGTCACAATAGGCTGCTACTGTCGCAGTCGTGTCTTTATAATGAGAATATTGTTGCAGTTGCTTCTTTATAATGAGAATATTGTCGCAGTCGCTCCTTTATTATGGGAAAAATTGTCTTAACTTTACAATGGGGAAATTGTAGCGGATTTGCTATGGGAATCCACTGTTTGCGAATTCGACAGTCGAATTTGCACCTTAGTGAATAACCCCCTCCAGAGCGGTCTTTCCTAGTTTAATAAATGTAGGTCTAGAATATGCTGCAGTTAATAGAACAACAGTAATGCCTAGTGAAAAAAAGGACATATAATTTTCACATCCTAATATTGTTTAGCGATTAATTCGTTTTATCTGTATACTAGTACATTTTTGCGGAAGTTAAAGAGTTAGCAAAATCACTAAAAAAAATCTTTTGTAGAAACACTATTTAAAATCTGTACACAAATAAATATTCTGTGTTGTTAATACTGTAATCATGTTCTTATAGATGTAATTTAGATATGAAATAGCTATCAGATTTGATAATAAGCACTGGAGCAGAGCAGCTGTATTAAACACTGATTTCACCGTTTTAATTTTTAATCAAGCCTATGTGATGACATATTAAAGCAATATTTTGTCTGTAATTTAGTTGATTAAAATGGTAAGGAGAGATGCATCTGGAGTAGGATTCTTAATTATTGCAGTGGTGACTAAAAAGATAAGACTATTAATTCTGCTTCTTCAAATCAAATTGTCTGCTTTATACCAAAACAGGTACAGACAGAATATGTTAATTAATGTGTATGGTACAAAATAAGACAGGTGAATACAAAATGTGGTTTAATCTTAATCTTTATCTGCCAAAGTATTGTTTCCGAGGGGGTAAAGGTGGACCACATTCAGGGAGATGCACAGTAGGGTTGTTTATTCATTTTTTGCACTACATACTTTTATATGTATTTCAATGAAGTGACCTGGAACCTTAGGGCTGAAAAACCAGACCTGGTCATGCTCATGAAAGGAAAAAGTTAATCAGTTTAAAGCAGTAAATTCTTGTTAGATATAAAAAGAGAAGGTTTAAAGTGCACCTGTCACCTAAAAACACTAATACTAATTTAGGCTGTACTAGTGAAATAAATATTTATGTATTTTAAAAAAAAAGTACCTTTATACAGCGTTTCTCTCTGTCATCTTCACTGTCAGCCTGACTTTTCTTTACTGAGTGTCAGGTGGGCGGGGCTAAGTGATTATTGACATTATCAGATCCCTGCTAGATCGTGATTTAAAGGATCTAATTGGAGAAGCTGTAATGTCAATTAATGTTTAGCAACCCCCACCCAACACTCTGGAAAGAAAAGTCAGGCTGACAGGGAAGATGACAGAGAGAAACACTGTATAAAGGTACATTTTAAATATATATATATATACATATATATATATATATATATATATATATATATATATATTTACATAACATTTATTTCATTAATACAACCTAAATTAGCATTAGTTTTGAGTTGACTGGTGCTGCACTTTAAATATGTGGGGAGAACACAGAGTATAAAGCTAAAGATAGGAGGCTTGTGTGTGCTTGCTTGAATGTGTGTCTCTATCTTTCTGTGTGTGTGTTTTGTTATAACAAGGAAGGATAATCATAGACAGGTTATGCCTTCGACAATAAGGTCGTATATACAAATGAGCACAATAAATATTTTCTCCTTTTCAATTCCATTAGACCCCCTTTTACAGCTATTTATATACAATCCAATAGGAAGAATTTAGATGGAAAATATGACAACCGCAATAAGATTTCATTAGAGTTTTCAACTGTTACAAGATAAATGTAAGCCGCTTTTATCAACATCAACTTGAAAAATGAGATTTCAATGTAAAATGCAGCCCAGACGTGGTAAAGAAAACAAGAGGCAAAGGAGGAAGTAAAATGTGAAAAGTATAAGAAAATTTTTAAAAATGTGCGAAAGAATGATAATGGCTGCTTTCATTCCTTGGTAAACACTCTTGTCAAAGGAAGATTGTCTGAGAGTTAGAAAGGTGCGGGATTTGGCGGGGAGGCTTAACAGTTTTAATGGAGAATAAGTCAGGTGAAGATAGGTTGTTTTTCTATCTAATTTTATGTTCTTCCTTGAATCCAGTACAATATTCTGATATATATATACAGTATATACAGTATATATATATATATATATATATATATATATATATATATATATGGGAAGATCAGTGGTGGTCTCCAACTAATGTAAAGCAATAGCGCACTAAGCATGACAGATATCTTCTTAATGAGGCATATTAAACCTGCAAACCTTTTATTACTATACAAGTTTTAATGATTAGGAGAACTGTCCATTCAGCAGGTCTTTTTACACATCATTGTTCCTTATAAAAAAAATTTCTTTGCAAAATTATATGATCTACTTATTTACATTGGTTTTGAATTTGCACACTGCTTTCTTACTAGATTCCTCTTCTGCAGATCAGTCTGGAATCTCATGCCGCTTAAAGCAGGTAGATGATACCTCACCTGCTGAAACTTTTTAGTCAAACTCCGACTTAACATTACAACTGAACTTCTAAATAGGATGTAGGAGTCAGAGGGAATAAACAGCAATAACATACTGGCTGTAAACTAAAACAATGTCTGCGATGTGATGAATTCATCACCAATTCTGACGCTTACTCCAGACCCGGATTTACGGAGCTCTTCACATCAATTTGTGTGCGCGTGCACAGGTAATTCAGCTATTCAGCATGCGATGGAGTCTGGCGAAGGGGCGGATTCTGCAGTGTGTACTGCTCCAAATTCAACTGTTTGCCTTTGCCACAAAAGAGTGGGGAACTGAGGGGTTTGATAGCAGCGCTCCAGTGTTGTGTAAGGCAATAATTCATTCAAAAAGTAACAATGGCGGCTGCGACTAAACTAGTCTACTATTAAACATGAACTAGACACAATTTGACATATAAAAATAAGTATTTTTCACTTATATACAGTTAATGATGTATATAATGAGACTGACATCACACTTCCCTTCACTGGAGGAATTCACCTCACTCCGCATGACTTCTCATCCTACTATTGTGTGACTGACTAGGTTGCACTACGAATGTGACGGCTTCTGACAATGTCTGCTGCTTCATAAATAAGGAAAAGTGAATTCATGACTTCCTAGTCGTATTGACATGAACAGATGCGGAGTCATTATGCAAGGTGAATTTGGACTTTGATGAATAACCCCTTAAGGGGGTTAATGACTAAAATCTGGATTGCAGTGTAACGGTGTGAATTCGCCAGCTAACAACGGTTGCACACTACCCAATAGACGGCTATTGTCGCGATTTCATTATGGAAATATTGACGCTGTTGCGACTTTAATAGTGTTGCAGCCACAACTTTACTATGGGAGTCCATTGTTTACTCAATAAGGAGTAGAAAATCAGGGCGTAGACACACAGCATTGATGAGAATTCACTTTGACAGTCAAATTCTCACTTTAGTCAATAACCACCTAAGAAGGAAGGAAACCATTTCACAAATTATCCGGCACTCACTTTACACAAGAGTTACACAATTATCAAAGTTGGAAAGGTTTTTTGACAGGCTAATGCTGGTGAAACGGTATTTATTATATTATGCTGGTATCTCCTTTTTATAAATGCTGTTTTCTCAATGTAGAAAATCTATTTTGTATGCATTTTTAGTTTTTTACTTTGAAAAGTTGTCTTCAATCTTGTAAATATCAGCAAAAAGCTTGATAAATAATTCCCCATAATTATAAGTCTCCCTTATAGAGTAAGAACATTCAGTTCAAGTGGTAGGGATTTAACACCTGTGGCCAGACAGACCGAAACAAACCCTAAAGGCGTGATTGTTATGTCAGTGCACGTTCACTTTACATGTTTCTATTTTGTAAAGTAAATGGCAGAAATATTGTGATGAAAAATGATGCTGCAGAAACCAGTACTAAACAGTATTTTGTTTAAAAGAGAATTCTTCCTTCGGCACAAATGTTTGGCACAGAATATTGCTGTGTGTTAGTTGGTACCTCACATTCTTTTGTGTTTTAGAAGTAAAAAGGTAACAATCATTTTCAGAGTAATTCATTTGCTTTTTAATGTTTTGGCCGCTCCATGGCCATACCTTTTCTTTGAACAAAATCTTTGCTGTGGCCTAAAACAAAGGACACATCCTACTGAATTGTGGGTTGAATTATTCCCCGCAGCTTTATTGAAAGAAACATATGACACATTAATTGGCAGCAGTTGTTAATTAGCAACTGGCACAAATGAAATCTGAAAACCACCAAGAGTCTCGTCCTGCCCATGTAAATAAAGATGTAACCGTAAGCTACCAGCCCACTTCCCAGGAGAGACATAACTCACCAAGATATACAATAATAAGATATACAATAATACTTGTCAGTGCTCACATTTCCACTAAAGCTGTGACATTGTCAATGAACTTATAACACAGTACCAATATTCAGTACTCCTTCAAATATATATATATATATATATATATATATATATATATATACACACACACACACACACACACACACACACACACACACACACACACATATCCCAGCACCACATCCATTCCTTAATTTCAATTCAGCTTGCACAACTGATATTTAAAATGATTAATCATCATTCAAAGGTTTGCCATAATGTAGAGGGATAACTGAAGGCTGCACCTGTGCATTTTCAATCAACATCTAGTGTCTGAATATAAATGGTAACCTTTTCCATCATCCTGTCTTGTCGACTTTGCTCTCAGAGGGAGTTGGAATATATTGTACCTTATGTATTGCCACTCGAAGCTATCATAGGAAGACTAGGTCATTTACCTCTGTATAATGCATTTTATACTGCAAATAATTAATGTTCATCAGTTAGATAAGCAATATACTGTAACATAAACAGTAACCTTTCAGAACACTCTGTGAAAGATACTCGCTGCTGATATCAGGTTCATCTGGTGCATTTTTTAAGTATAATATCGAACACTTACCATTGTCTATTGCTACAATCAGTGCAGTGTAAGTGTTGTTAAGGACAAATGTTGATTCGCGATCCAAAGGAGATGTTGTATTGATTGTGCCATTCACAGGATTAATGTACAGCCAGCCTGCCTCATCCTTCAGTATGGAATACCTGAGTAAAGCATTTATCAGATTAGACAATGGATCTACAGACTTTCTTATTACAATTAATAGAGATGTTAAACTTAAAAATAGCTTAGTAAATTGTAGATAACAGGGTTGTAACATAATATAAATTTGGTCTTTATTATTTAGGATTTCAATTCAGTGTTTTGTTCCAAGCTTCTTTTGTGTCACATTTTCCAGGGAATATCAATATCTGCAAAGCGCTTATTTTTAAAGTGCACCTGTCACCTCAAAACTCCAATGCTAATTAAAATTCTACCAATGTAATAAACATTTTTGTAAATATATTTGTACTTAAAAAATAAACCTTTATTCAGCATTTCTCTCTGTCATCTTCTCTGTCTGCCTGTGTTTTCCTGAGTTTGGTGGGTGGAGCTTAATGATTGACATAGCTCCTCCAATCAGATCCCTGCTAGATTGTGATTTAAACAATCAATCAGGATCTAGCAGAGACTTGGGGAGTAATTCAGGAAAGATCAAAGTACCCTTGTGAAGCTTCTCATCACTTTGCCAAGTCAGAGACGTGCTCACTGGTCTCCTGCAAGCGAAGATCAGCGAATGCTTTAAAGGTACTTCAGCTCGGCGAGGCACATCACGTGGTTGCGAGGTGAGCCAAAGTACCTTTAAAGCATTTGCTGACCTCCGAGTGCAGGAGACCAGTGAGCGCGTACCCGAATCAGCGAAGTGATGAGAAGCATCGCAAGGGTACTTTGATCTTTCCAGAATTACCCCCTTGATTGCAGAAGCTATAATGTCAATCATCATTTAGTCCTGCCCATCTGACACTCAGGAAAGAAAAGTCAGGCTGACAGGGAAGATGACAGAGAGAAACACTGTATAAAGGTACATTTTGTTTATACATATATATTTACATAATGTTTATTTCATTAGTACAACCTAAATTAGTATTAGTTTTAAGGTGACAGGTGCACTTTAACTACACATTTAATCTTATTTTTCAAATATTATAAGCTATAGAAAATATCATTTTTTTTTAATTACCATGACTTTCTGTGGCACTCCTTTTATATGTATTATCTATCGTTTCATTGAATACAGAGGGAGTAGAGGGGGTCTGTTTATCCAAAAGTTGAAAAATGGCAGCAATCAACAAAGGAAAAACACACACAAAATCCAACAATAAAAATCCAACTACAAAGAGAATATTGCACTGTAGTTTCTTACTTTTCTTTAAAAGAAAACTGAAAAAGAGAGAGCTTTCAAAAAAAATAAGAATTCAATTAATATAATTAAATTAAAACTAAAGTTTTGGGTTAAATCAATATCTGATGGGGCCATAAAGCAAGAGAAAAAAAGGAAAAGCAAATACACAAATGATCAAATGCAAATTATCCTCAAATAATTCTATTTACATAATATTTCAATGTTTTGTGAGTTTGGAATTAATGAAAAGATTATCTTATGTTTTTCATCATGGAGGCTTAGTGAGCCATGAAGGAAATCGAAACAGTGTTGCAAATATAGATCACAGGACAGAATTGGCAGCATTGCTAACTTCCTTCTGCTCGGGTGCACGATCGACACCAGGGCCACCCCTTCCCTTCAGTGCTGCCCCCTCTGGATGGATCAAAAAAGGAAGACTCATCAGGATCCAGGGGATGAAGCTTGCAATGGTTGGAGCAGAGGGACTGGAACCCCTGAGGGAAATGACCAAACCACAACCAAAGCCACTGTGACCCCCTATTTTTATGCCACTGAATGTGATCAAACTTCACCATACAATATATAGATCATATCAGTCATGTATTATAAAAGATAATGACTCTACCCAAATAAAATGTAAAAGATTATTATTTAAAAGGGTCACTCTGCAATCTTTCATCTATTCCTTTAATTGCTGAAGGGAAAAGTGAACCCCAACTGTCAATTGGCTTCCAAGGCTTAAAAAAACTCCTCTTACAGCCAAAACATCAGTCTTGTCTCATTGTCAATTCTCTGATATATTCTTACTACCAATACATTTCTATTTTTTGGCTTGCCATGCATGTTTCCAACCCCTTATTGAACCATTTAAATTGTGGAGGACATTCTACAAATTTACATTAAAAGGGCTGTAAATAAATATAACAGACAAAAAAAGGATAGAGTTCATGAAATAGTTTCAAATGTACAATGTGTTACTACCAACACTTAGGTAATTCATTAAGGTGAGAATTCGATTGTCGAATTCGCAAACAGAAGATTCCCATAGCAAATCCGCTACAATTTCCCTATTGTAAAGTCGCCACAATTTTCCCATAATAAAGTTGTGACAATTTTCCAATAACAAAGACGTGACTGCAACAGTAGCAACCTATTGCGACTGTCTTTATCTGGTGAATTCGCACCAATACGCAACAATTCAGACTTTAGTGAATAATACCCTATAGTCTCTGGGAAGATGCAGAAGGATTTACGCACTGTAATGGGATGCTGCCAGTAGGTGTTTTGAAAAAGACATTTGCAGATATATAAGATTTAACCCCCATTAATTTTTGGAGCCTACTTCATAGTGCATAGGATCTGTATTTTTAGACAGGGTTCTTGGTTATGTTAAGCATGTAAAGAAAGAAAACAAAGAGCTAATTGCTAAGGAAAGCTAAATGAATCTTAAATTATTCTTCAGTTTCAATAATAGCAAAAAACTAAAACATTAATGAGTTGCAAAACTATGTTGCATGCCCACAAACACTTGTGATGCAATATGATATTGATCTTCTTAGACATGTTTATTCAAATGGGAAGTAGCATCCCCAGTAGTTCAGATAAATACAAGGTCTGTAGTGGCAAGCCTACAATACAATGTGTAGGACAGACTGTTACAGTGCAAAGCTCCTAGAATCCATTCTTCTCCTTCTTATCCTCTCTCTGTCCCCAACCTGTATCTCCTTTTGAGTGCAGTAACACATGGAAACAAAGAGTGGAGTAAAATTCTACATAATGGGGAATTGATCAACAAGATGCAATCTTTCCTGAGGTCTAGTAACCCAAAGCAATAAATCAGCTGCTAGTATTTACTGGCATAGGGTAACTACCAAAATGAACCCAAAGCAACAAATCAGCTGCTAATATTTACTGGCATAGGGTAACTACCAAAATTAACCCAAAGCAACAAATCAGCTGCTAGTATTTACTGGCATAGGGTAACTACCAAAATTAACCCAAAGCAACAAATCAGCTGCTAGTATTTACTGGCATAGGGTAACTAGCAAAATGAACCCAAATCAACAAATCAGCTGCTAGTATTTACTGGCATAGGGTAACTAGCAAAATGAACCCAAGCAACAAATCAGCTGCTAGTATTTACTGGCATAGGGTAACTAGCAGTAATAAAGTTCTCCAGCACTCCAATGTAAAAGAGAAAGTCTTTATTCCATAATTACATTAAAAAACCAGGATCCATGCAGTGCAAAGTGTAACAACAGCACCTTACGGGTTTTGCGCCCAAGGCACTTGCACTTTCCATCTAATTTTCAAAGTAGATCTGCTTTGGATAATAAAATGGACAAGAAATCAGAAAAGTCTATAAAGAATTCTGGGTAATTTCTTTAGCTTCACATGCTGTTGAATAGCTTGATGTAAGGTCATTAAAAAGATCCGAGACAGTCAGGCACACACCCAGAAAGCGATGGTATAACTTTCTAGAAAATTCCTTCTCCAAGTCACATCCAAAATAACGCCACTGAAAAGTTGGAAGAAAAAAAAAAGAAGAAACATATTGAATTCCCCCAGCAATAAAGGGAATCGATGCCAAAATTATTTCTGAAATAACAGACATTTGCCAATTTCAATTCTAATGTTCTGCAGTTGATGGAGAAAGGGATTCGGATCCAATGCCCTGCATTATTCATGGTTGTAAATAAGAACATAAGCGACAAAAGGGAAAAAAAAAAAGTCAAAACTGGTCACCCAGGAGGGTAGAATAAAAGGAAGCCATTTGAGACAATCTGCAAGTAATCAGTAAAGTGCCACAGTTTAACCTCAATCGGGATAATGGGAAAATTCAGTTATGAGGTGATAATAAGAACATGTTTAAAGAAGTAGAGGATATGCGTGAATAATAAATGCATTACAAGAACAGAAATAATAAGAAAGATTCCTTGGATACAAGCTACAGCAATATCAAAGACAGGTTTAGAATCTTATGTTTTCTGCACGATCAACAGTTTTTTTTTTGTTAATCTATTTTCATTGTTTCATTGAAAGAAGTGTATTACTGATACGCCTGTCTGAAAATAAAAATTCAGGTCTTGTTTTACAGTTAAACATGGAGATTATCCATACTTTATTCTAATGATACAGTTATCATGTCTTTAAAAAAAAAACAGAAAAAAAATAAATAAAATCCAACAAACCAAACAAAAAAAAAAACAATAGCCAATTATATATTCTAAATGAATGCGCCAAAAACAGAGATAAAATACCCGCTGAAACAATGCAAAGCATTTCCCTTGTCAAATTCATATTCTGACACCAAGAAATTGAAATGCTGAAAGGATCCTTATTTTGTAAAATGCGGCGCTTGTTTCCTTTGTCGGGGATAGTCCTTATGACATTGTTAGATAACTGTTTACAATTGGGTCTTGTCAATCACCTAAAAGATGACAGTTGCTTAAAAAAAACAAACAGCTTTTTCTAGGTAGATATTAAAAATATCAGCCAAGTATTTTTTTTTTTTTATCAGATTCATCATTTTTCTTGATTTCTTAATTTGCAGTCAGTCAGATAAATATGAGAATAAAGATATGCTTTCCCAGAAGTCAGTTTAAACATATCCTCACCATAATATTTAGGAAACATTTAAACATGTGTTGTAGTTGTTATGATCCTATGATGAACAATTGGCCACTCTAGATTCCTGGGAGTGGTTTACATGTAGAAATAGACTTAATTTTTTACATTCGGTTAGAGCTGTCTGGGACAATCGCGCTTCCTCTGGGTATAAAAGGAGTGGATAGTGTATGTCGCTTTAATAAGAATAAAATTAACGGTAGATTCTACTCACTCATTATCCATTGGTAAAAGCTTTGGATTAGTATGGTGCAATCCCGACCATTTGATGGTAGTAA
>WMED01000423.1:0-16013 GCA_019650415.1 Pipa parva
TAAACTGCTCTGTTCGACGCGTTTCGCCAACTACGTCAGCTTCATCAGGAACATCAGATCCCTCATTTACCAAGACCTTAAAAACAGAGACCAATAAGGTGCGAATTCGACTGTCGAATTCACAAACAGCAAATTCCCATTGTAAATCCGCTACAATTTCCCCATTGTAAAGTTGCGATAATTTTTTAATATTAAGGTTGCAAAAGTTTTCCCATAATAAAGTCGCGACTGTGACAATATTCTCATTATAAAGACGCGACTGCAACAGTAGCAGCCTATTGCGACTGTCTTTATCTGGCGAATTCACATCTATACGCAACAATTGGGACTTTAGTGAATATTTCCCTGGAGCTCTGCAGGGACCTTATTTAGGTTCTGACAATTTCTGAGCATACATTACACGAAGACACATAGCTTACATGTTTATTAATAAACCAGTTTTTAAATAAAACTATATATTTATGGCCCATTCTTAACAAGAATTTCTACTCCTTAGACAATGTAACCAATAACAGAAATAATAGCTGTCAAAAAGAATTATAGGATAAATTAATGGAAAAAAAAACATACAGTTGATTGTCTCCTAAGCAAAGATAAAAGTATTTGCCTGTCTTTTCCAACACATTAATAATGAAAACACAAAAACAAATTCAGTGATTTAAACTGGCTAATATATCAAATCTATTGTTTGAAATCCTGCTTTTTTGACATTTCTTTGAACAATTTACAAAAAGTTATTACTTTTTAATTTTTTTGTTTTAAATAGTGAATAACAGCAGGGGCTTTTGCTAAAAACAGGTATATTAACACAGTTATCTAACATCAAATGATATTAAAAGCTATTTTTTGATGTCTCTATCTGGTGAGTGCATTCACTTAAGGGGGTGGCTGGTAATACAGTTTCCCCCCCCCCCCCCCCATTTTTTTCACTGGTAGAGATCTACATCTGATTTGTTTTGGTATCCATATCTTACTTTTCCCTCTATTATACCAACACATTTGGGTGAAGATATTATTCAGTTGTGACGGGATTACACTAAGGCAGAGGTACGCAAACCACGGCTCTGGAGCCTCCTTGTTGTGGCTCCCTTCTGCCTTGATTGACAAATGAAAGAAAAAAAAAAGAATAAAGGTTATTTATCAATGTAATATTGCTTTATATATTATTTTATTTTTATTATTTTCTTCTGTTTGTTGTATTCTGATATTGTAACCGGTAAAATTAAAAAAAGACTAAAATTTGTAAAAGTTTCTAAGCTGCCTTAGGTTTTGCGGCTCCAGACTATTTTTCTCTAGTGGAAGAGGGGCATAATGGCTCTTTTGATAGTAAAGTTTGCTGACCCCTGCACTAGGGGATACCCCATTTTTTTCTCTCTTCTTTTGTTTTGACCTATCATCAGAAACCACTTGTTTTCAAGTTCCTTTAGGTATTCCGGCAGAGTACCCACCTGTGGTCTAAGCGCCAGTACTTTATTGACTTCCATTTGAAAGGAGTTTTTTTTCTTCACTTGATAAGGAGATTATTTGATTATCCATTGTCTACATTTCTTCATTATTGTTTTCTCTGTGTGGCGCTATACTGTTTTTGACAATTAGCCTGTTCTTCTTGACAGTTTGTTTTTTCCCTTACATTTTTAGCAGCTAGGAATGCACCAGATAGGGCTGCACACATACAACCTTCAGAAACAACGACATAGATTTTATAGAATGTAATTGCCACATGATATTATTTTGTCAGTAGACAGTTTTAGTGGAGAAACATTTTTGTTCCTTCCAGATAGTGCCTTATCTCAAGCACAGGATTCATGTGATCATCCTTGCTAAATTTTCTGTTTAATTCCTCTGTTGCTTCTGGCTTTATTTGGAAAATAGGTTGTTGTACTTAAATGAGACAACTCAAGTACTAAAATAGGATAATAAAATAAATAAAAGACTTCTCCCAAAACACTAAGTTGCAGCATTATGTGGCATTATTACCTGAACTTGTCACAGGGTGCCAATTAAAAAAGAATCATTTCTAGAATAGTTTCTGGCTACTTTATATTTAAAAGACATTTCTATGTCTTCCCATCTTACTGTTCATTATTTCTTCCCATTTCATCTGTGGAACTGGATTTTGAGAAGAAATTGAGTTGTAAGCCATCATCATCCTTACTATCACTCAGCAAAGATAGAACCATTCTACTGTTTCAATAATATAAACAAAAGGTATTTTAGGTTTAGTCTTTTGTTTGGGGGCAGTTTTTAATTAAATATTAGCGATAACATTTACAGTAAAAAAAAAAAAAATTGTTTATTTTTAGAAGAATCAAATGCTATTCTAAATTCCAGATCACCAGTCGTAAGTGGTCACCTTAAAGGAACAGTGCACATTAATAAAATATACCACACCAGGGTAGGCGCACCTGTTACTAACTCAAGCATGTGGATACAGCAGTTGTGGGTCTCAAGAATTCTTAAAATACATTGAAAATCTTTATTAAGCACATTGAAACATAACAAACAGCAATGTATAATAAAGTATTTTCAAAGCAGATACTTACAACTGTTCAGTATCAATTATTATCACAATATCACACTGAGCTCTGTAGGATAACTGATAATAGATATATCATGACTAGTAGGTATATCTACAGAGGCTACACGGGCTACTAGTATCCCCCACTGGGATAAGTTTTTCTATCTTCACTCTGGACCATCACCTTACCTATACTTCACTGAGCATACCAACAAACTTATAAAACCTCAGCAGAGGGAGCTTAATGACATCCTTGTGTGGGTTATCCTATCCGGAAAGCCTCCAGCATGAATAACTAGGAGGGCTAAACACAGACAATGACTGTCACAAGATTCAAGACAGTTTAGACAACTGTTTGAGCCAATATAACACATTTGGTAACACGTTTGGAAAAAGGGTTCTAGATAATTAAATTCTTATTTACCGCAAGACATTCATGTGTGGCTGTTCTCTCAGCATTTTTATCCTAGCAGTATTTCTCATCCCTGGTTTAAGCAATGCATGTATATATGATCATTTTAATTTATAAAGTGCTGCTAGGTTATTTAGGGCTGAACAATTTAACAATACAATCATAATACAGACATGGAACTATTGCTCAGTATAGTAAAAGTGATTAAAATACGAGCAAAGGTTCATGAATATACGCAACAAACCATAACTGAGACAAGAGGATATCTATTCCTGCTCTTCAGAGCTTACAATCTAACTGTGTTCAAGCCATGAATCTGTGTTCTTTTGTACTTTGCTTAAGATTATAGAATCCTTTTTTGGATCTCCACTTAATGACTGGCTAGCTTTAGCAATAAATATCACTGCCTTCTGTTCCTATCAAGTGTTTCTTCACATTCAATATAATCTAGAGGATAAAGGTGCATATTTCTGGGTCTTGATAGGTTTAAAAAAATACTTTATTAAATTAGGTAAAGTAAAACCTAATAATATTTTTGGAACTAATCAATTTGATGCAAAGGTCTTATTTCACTTGCCCAAATATATCTTTATTACAGTAGTAGCCCTATTACAGTGAGAACCCATTCCTATAAAGTTGTAACCTCTGCCTCTCCATTTTATACTGAACTAAACACACTGCACATGCTCAGTGTACCATGGCTCCTGTAAGTGTGTAACACAATAGGCTAAACAAAATCTCTTAATATATAGCTGTCAAATAAATCTAAAAGTAAAATGCAGTAAATTAACAACTAATCTAATGTTTGATTCTCTTTCAGTCAAACATATTATTATAGTTGAATTGTAAGGTTTTTCATTCAGACACAACCATATATAGTTGCCTCATTGCGGCAGGGTAATGTGTTGTGGTGCATGCTGCAGTTTCCACTGAATTTTCTGCTGCTCTTCAGTGCACATCTGAACTAATCTATTATAGGCCTTTCACAATGGATCATTTAGAGGTTTTGGTGTTAAAGGGATGGAAATGCCAAACAAATCTTTAAACAATTCAGCTGTGTACCACATGGTTTTAGTAGTCTATAACAGGAAGCAATGCAAGGAGATGGAGTATGCACACTGCAAATCAAAAAGGACAACTAAATGTGTGAGACTGAGCTATATGGAGTAAAGATGCTGCGCTAAAGGCCTGAACAGAATATATAGGTAAGCAGAAAAGAGAAAAGGCCTGTGAAAAGCATGCACACTACCCAGTATATAAATCAATGCCAAATCGTTAATAACAAAAACAAAAAAGGCCACACTAAGAAAAAGGAGATAAAAACAATTAAAAGGAGCAGAGACACACACTCCCACAGCTACACACCTCACCCTGTATAAATACATCAATTGTATAAACCACAGTAATAAATGGATAAATACATCAATAAATATTAGACTTGTAAAAATACATTTACTAATACCTTCAAACACCCAAAATAGGGGCGGCGTGGGTATAAATGCCTTAAAGTAAAAGTAGAGTGCTCCTCAGAAAACTGGAGCTTCTTACTTTCTTTTTTTGTTTTTGTACGGTGTATATTTATTAACGATTTGGCATTGATTTATATACTGGGTACTGTGCATGCTTGTTACAGGCCTTTTCTCTTTCCTGCTTACCTATAACAGGAAGCAGACATGATTACAGATTAGCAGTTGAGCAGGGGCATACATTTTAGCCCTCCTAAAAAGATAGATTTAAACATCTCTATTATATACCTAATAGAAGGCTGTATGGTATTCAGTGCACTGCAACAGTTATTGAAATTTATTAAACTCGGAAAAGCTTGTTTTCCAAGTTTAATCGGGTGATCACCCGGAAGTTTTTTGCGGTAAGTATTGCGGGCTTTATTTTGATTGATACTTACCGAGAGAAACTTTTTCCATTGTATATATCCATGGAAAGGTAGCCATATTACACTAATGGAAAGTATGGCTACCTTTCCATGGAAGAAGTATCGATCAAAACAAATCTCGCGATACTTACCATGAGAAACTTCCGGGTGTTCGCCTATGAAACTCGGAAAAGCCGAAACGGGGGATACACTTAATACAAATATTTTAGGGCGCCAGTGTTTCTCTAAGTTAACAGAAAAGAGATTTATCACAGCACTTTGCAATCAAGGAGAAACAGCACTACAGCACATTTACACTTAATATTATCCAAAGACCAGCAAACTAGTTTCTTCAATGGCCAAAAGGGTTCCGGCACACCCAATGTAAAAAGCAAACATTTTTATTTCAAATAGCGGTTAAAACAGGATCCATATTAGGTCCAATGGGTGATAAAAATGGAAAAAAGGGCCCTGGATCCTGTTTTAACCGCTATTTGAAATAAAAATGTTTGCTTTTAACATTGGGTGTGCCGGAACCTTTTTGGCTTTTGGACTATTTCTGTGGGCATTATCCAGAGCACCCCATGATTCTCCACACAAGCCTTACCAGGTATGCATACTTAAAGGGATTGAGCATACCAACCTCCTTTTCCTTAGTTTCTTCAGTGGCCTCTTACTTTACAGCAGGATTAACTTGGTGGGGCACTCGCCTTCTGGGAGGCCCCATTGCAGACAAACCCTCTCTGATACATAGCAATATACACTGGAACCCTACAACTTTCTGCTTAAAGTCCCTATTCCCGTTGGAGGAGTGGACCATTTCCCAGTACACAGCTAACCCTGTCTCTCACTCTCAGGTGAGCTATAACAAGGACTGACCTATCTATTACTAACAGTTTTGTATTTCCTCCCACCTTAGACAGCAGTACCAGTTTGAAACTTCTTGCTTACCTAGAATAGTTAGAACTCATTTGAAATCCCAACCCCTGTTCCTTTAGTACTTACTTTGTCCTTTACTGTTTTTTTTTCCATTTTACCACCAGTAGACCCATTCCTTCTCTCTCTCACTCTTTTTTAAATGCTTTTGCATCCCTAACTTGTATATCCCCCCTAATGAGATCATGCATGCTTTTATTTTTTGTTGAAGACAGATCTCCTATGTTAATTTTTGTCTAAGTACATTTCCAATATTTACATTTTCTTCAGTGAAAAGATCATTTTTCTTTAAAAACAGAGAAAGAAAGAAAACCATTAAAATTAGCTATTAACATGACATTTAAAAAAGGAATGTATACGGTGTTTATGGTCAAAATCTTAGTACGAAATGATACACAAATTGTGTTCAGATTTGATGGACTATTTATTTTAGGCACGTCCAAAGGAATTACATTAAGGGGGTAATTCATGATATTGCAAAGTGAGGTGCGGAGTCCTCGCCTCACTTCGCACTTACTGATATGCGTTCGCTGATTTCCTGCACGCGGACATCAGTGAGTGCTTTAAAGGGATTCCAGTCTCAGCGAGACCAAAAGAGTCGCCTCACCGAGACTGGAATCCTTTTAAAGCGTTCGATGATGTCCTCGTGCAGGACATCAGCGAGCGCATATCAGTCAGTGCAAAGTGAGGTGAGGACTCCGCACCTCACTTCGCGCTATTGTGAATTACCCCCTAAATGCTTAATAGTTGCTATTTAAAATAATGCTGAGTAGCGTTATACAGTATAGCTTACAGTAAAAATTTTTGTTCCATTATAAATAAAAAAAGATATTATTTAAAATAAATATCTGACTGAATCAGTTAACATTGTATAATTACAGGTGGCATCATGCAGAGGCACAGAAATGAAACAGAAAAGCAATAATATTGTAAAAATACTTCTGTTCACTAAATAGCATTAAGAAAATATGCCAGTTTTAGGGGAAAAAAATGAATTTCAGTTCTTATTTGCTTACATTAGCACACAAAGAGCACACGAAATTCAATTAAAATTTGCATATAAAAGGAAATATGTCAAACAGTGTAACAATCGCCCAAGTCTATTAACCCACAGCAACCAATCAGATAGTAACTTTCATTTGTTCTAGATCCAATAGACTAGCGTGAATGATAATTGCTAATACTAAGACAACTTGTTTGTAGAAATTACTAAACTACTAAGGAGGGGTTATTCACTAAGGTGTGAATTTGACTGTTTAATTCGCAAACAGTGGATTCCCATAGCAAATCCGCTACAATTTCCCCATTGTAAAGTCATGAAAATTTTCCCATAATAAAGTCGCAACTGCTACAATATTCTCATTATAAAGACGCGACTGCAACAGTAGCAGCCTATTGCGACTGTCTTTATCTGGCAAATTCGCACCTATACGCAACAATTCCGACTTTAGCGAATAACCTCGTTTCCCACAACCCTTTGCAAAGATAATGAAAGGAATATTTGATTTATTAAATACAAGCCCCTCCTATTCATAGTACATAAAAAAAGGTTTCTATTTATTGAGAGGGAAATTAGAAAGGAAAAGAGAGAAAAAACAATGCAAGGAGGAAAGAGTTTGTTCCAGCTGGTAAAGATACAGATTGCATCCCAGACTGGGTAATGAAGAAATCATTTACAAAAATTGCTTCCAACATTCATGAACTATTGTAAGGGGGTGTGGAAAATGTGTTGCACCTTACCAAATTAATGTGAGAAGTATGTCAGGGACCCATGGGCTTAAGTGTGAGAGGTAGAGCAGCACCATCTAGTGGTGAACTGGTGGGAGAGCTCACTCGTGAATATGCTAATTATTCCCCAGTTGAAGGGGGAGGAGTAGCACCCTAGAGAGGAGATATAGGACCCCAAAAATGAGGCAGTGGGATTATTATTATTACTGGTGGTTGGTTATTGGCAGTGACAGTGTATGGTATGATCTAGCTCAAATGACACAGAGTGTGAGCTATGAGGTGCCAATGTAAGTGATCCACGCAGAATACAGGCCTGCCTCAGAAGAGCGGGTGGAGAATATAGTGACCAGAGTAACCCCCTGGAGCCGGGTGGGGAGAGAGAGACTGCTAATAAATGGTGATTTGGGAAACGAGAGCATTGACAATTGCAGGCAAATGTGTGGAACTTATTTGGGAATTAATAAAAGAGGAGTTGTTGGACACAATCGAATCGATGTGGACATTGATTTCTTTTGCATGCTGCTTGGGCCTGAGCGTGGAAGGAAGGCAAGTCTGGTACTGGATCATAACCCAGGTATCAACATGGAAGTGGGGTACAGATACAAAATCACATTTTATTGTAATCAGGAGGGAGAGGGGGAAAAGGCCACAGCAGATGAAGCAAAGATTTATTACACCTCCCTAACCCCTTTACAATATTTATTAGCCTCATCAGGCAAAGAGAAACTATAAAGATAAATTTAAAAAGAGAGGTAGCTACCTCCCCCCCATTAAAATTGTATGACAAATGATCTACCAGATATATAAACTGCGACATAAGTTTGCAGGTATTGCAAATATATTACAGTTTATTATCACTGTTCAATAAATGGAATTACAACCCATGTCCAATCTCCAGTTGGGTATAGAATTCTTTTAAACGCCCATCAAAACAGAGTGCAATGTGAGAACTGCAGCGTAGTGTTTCATACATAAGTAAGAATAGCAGATGTTGTGTTTCACTTGCAATTGTTTTATGACAAACCAAAGTCCAAAGTAAAGTGGCAGCAGTTTATTAACTCAAAATCAGGTTGCTCAAAATTCCTCAAGTGAAATTATTTAAGGGAACATTTTAATCAGAGGTTATTGCAGATGAAATGGGGTTTTGCACCTATACCAGTGCCACTGATAATATATTAACAGCTCCAGAATGGACAACTAATGTTTGAATTAATATAATTTATTATTAGAAATGGTATAGCACTTATTTCAAGCAGCAGGAACTGCATTACAACACTAAGACATATCTCTTTTCAGGGTATGGCAGTTCAATCCCTTTAAAAAATGAGTTGGAGCAATGCTGTACAAGAAAATAAAGATTACTCTCAAACAGCAGTAAAATCATATGTACTGGTATATCAGCTTTGTGACTAGAGGCAGAGTTTAACTCTGGTTGAGGAACATTTTTTAAATGTTCAGTTTCTAAAGATGTTGGCTTAAAATATTCAGAATGCCGGAATCTTAATGGAGTATGCTGCATTAGCAGTATATGAAAGTAACCTAAAGCATTCTGCCTCATCATAACCATTTAAGACAGAAGGTATACAATTAATAAAAAAGGGCTGTAAGAGATGCAATATATAGTTGTTTTTTTAATACAAGATTTGATGTAGTAAAAGTACTAATTCTTCTAATAAGCTCAAACAAATGCAGCACCAAATAAAAAAAGGAAAAAAATTGAGAAATCTATGTATATTTTTATTTATAAAGCGCCACAAGGTTACGCAGTGCTGTACAATCCAGTAATAATACAGACAAAGGTAAAGTGTGGAACAATGAACAAGTGAAGTAAATTACAATCATATAATCAAGAAAATACATCACTCTAAGTGCCAGATCATGATTGAAACAAGAGGATAGAGGTCCCTGTCCCCATAAGACGAGAAAGGGCAGTAGTGGTGTGTGGCATGCAAAGCTTGTTGCTTTGGGAGGAGCGCAGTTAACAACGAGGAATGTACGGGTGTACGAGAGAAGAAATATAGGGTGGGGCAACAGAGTGTCTTAAATGTCAAAAGGAGAACTCTGTAAATGATTTGTTAGCTTATGGGGAGCCAAGGAGCAGAGAGAGAATGGGAGAGAGGGAGAGAATTCTGGCAGTGAATTTAGAATAGACTGGAGCGGGAAGAGATGGGAAGCCAGAAGGCCAGATAGAAGAACATTGCAGTAGTCCAGGCAGGATAACATGAGAGCATGCATGAGGGTGTTAGCAGTGGAGCAAGAAAGAAAGGGGAGGATCTTGGCAATTTTGTGAAGGAAAAATTGGCAGGTTTTGGCAGTGGAAGAGCTGTGTTTTGAGAAGGAGAAAGTAGAGCCAAAAGTCACCCCAAGACAACTTACAGAGGTTACAGGGTTGATGATGGCACCATCCACTAGAATGGAAAAGGTAGGAGGAGACCAGGTTTGGGTGGAAAGATAATCAATTCCATCTTAGCGAGATTTAATTTGAGCTGGCGCTTGGCCATCCACAAGGAGATTGCCAGAAGACAGCTAGAAATTTGAGTCTGTATTTCAGGTGTTATATATCACATAAACACACAAACATATACTGTATATCTACTAATGTAAATATACTGTACACAGTGGTGAAAACCAAAACTCAAACAATAAATCGTGAGTGTCCCGCAGTGCTATAATAAAACAAACAGTGATAATAAATGAACCAAATGTCAAGTGGTGCTGCTTCTTCCTGGGGAAATTCGCTCTTCTTTCCCAATAAAAGAGTGTGTCGTTGTACACAGAGGTGGGTAGAATATTCAAAAATTTTACTTAAGTAAAAGTATTGTTACTTGAACTAAATGTTACTCAAGTAAGAGTAAAGAGTATTCATCCAAACATTTACTGGAGTAAAAGTAAAAAAGTACTTTGATTAAAATTTACTCCAGTAGTGAGTAAATGCAGAGTAACAACTCCTGTCAATAAATTACACCATGGAAAATTGAATTACTGGAATCAAATACATATGTACAGTATATCAATACCTGCTGCAATTGCTGCAGTATATAATCCCTACACTGGGGGTCCACAGAACCCCACACCTCCTCCCATCAAGCGCTATTGAAAACTCATTAACCAGCAAGTAAGCAGTTAATGATTTAAACACAATTATTTCCAAAGCACTACTGTAATATTAGTGCTATGGAAATAATTAGTATAAACCCTAATTAGCAGGGGTCTCTGGGACCCCCACACCTCCCCATACCATCACCCCTCACTTAGCGCTTGGCTGAGTGAGGGGATCGATAAGTGCAGGAAGCGGTTCCATAGTAGCAGCTTCCCTGCACTCTCCCCCCTATCTCTCTGTGTCCCTGTGGGGTAGGGGGGCCTAAAGAAACAAAAAGAAGGGGTCCCAGGGACCCCTACACCCCCACCCTACCCCAGTATTAGGCAGGGTGGGGGATACCTGCATGGGCGCCCGCAGGATTTTTTGCAGGGGGGTGCAAAAAATCCCACAATGCACAGACCCCACATATCCCCGCTCCCACACTGCGCAGACCCCACAAATCCCCTCTCCCACAATGCACAGACCCCACATATCCCCTTTCTATCCATTTCCTATGAAGGAGGGGGGGAGGAGGAGGGGGGGTGCTATCTTGGTGCTCGACCCAACCCAACCCACCACCACCACCACCTACCTTCATTTTATATGGGCCAGCTCTGTCTACTTAGCTGCTACTAAAGTGTTCCTCTCTCCTTCTGTCTCTTTACCGCCTCCCCCACGCTGCTGTGTATTGCGCAGCTCACCTGAGCCACGTCTCATGACGGCTGGCGCTTAACTGTTCACCAGCACGTACAACAGAGGAAGAGCCACACTGAAGGCTCAAAAGAACAGCATGAGGCTCGCGAGCTGCGGTTTACCGACCGCTGCCCTAGGCACTAGCTCAGAATCCAGGGGGGGTTTTATGTAGCTGTGTTAGTGTAAAGTCGTGACTGTGGAAATACTCACATTATAAACGAGTAACACAGAATGTAACTGAGTAAAAGTAGCGTTACTAACACCACAGATTTACTCAAGTAAAAGTAAAAGTCGTTCACATTTAAACTACTCTCAGGGGTAAAATTTTTCCAAAAAAACTACATGAGTAAATGTAACATAGTAAAAGTAACGCTTTACTACCCACCTCTGACTGTACATCATACCTTGATTTCTGCATAAAAACTACAAATCCCAGTGTCCTCTCGTATTATTAACTCACTGGAGGGGTGCATTGGCAGTTAGAAGTTACTCTTGGAGAAAAGGAAGTTTCAACGCGCTTCAAAATTACAAACAAAACATTATCATTGTATGGACACATACACCTTAGGCAAACAGCACATACCTTCCCTGAGAGGAAGGAACTTTCACCACCCCGAGGTTACATTATTTGATATGGATAGAGGTCAGAGAGTATAATCAGCCTTAGGTATCCCTAAAACATACAGGGCTTTAGTGACTAAAATCCGAATAGTTGCGCACAACTATGAATTTGCCACTTCCCCATGTTTCTTATTGACTAAACTCTGTGAACTGGCAAATATGTGACCAATTTGGGCGACTATGCTAGTCTCGATCTTACGGATCTCTTTGCATAACTCTGCATGCATTCCGCACAACTTCACCTGTTTGACTTCACCACTTCAGACTGGCGAATCGAGAGATTGACGGCAGGGCTCCAGTGTTGTGCAAGGTGACTATTCATTCAAAAGTGACAATAGCAACTGCTATTAAGTGACAACATGACCTAGGGACAAATTGACATAGAAATAGAATATTCACATAATACAGTTAGTGGGACAGTGCGAGACTGATGTCTCCGCCCTGCACTTGACAAATTCGCCTCACTCTGCATGACTCCTCATCCTACTTCTATCCACGTGACTATGCCACAGTATGCATCTAACAACAATAGCCGCTGTCTGCTTGGTTGACAAGTGTATTTGCAGCTTAGTCAATAATGAGAAGTAAATTCACAACTTTTTTTGCAATGGGACTCAAATTCAGCCTTTACTGTACTCAATAAGGCCCACAGTCTAAGCAAGGTCTCTTTTAGACAGAATGTCTTCAGTGTAGACCCCATCTGATATGCTGGGGATCCTGACTCAGACCTGGATGTCTACCAGGTTCACTCGGTATACTCCTTAACTTATTTTGCCACTGAATGTTCCTCACTAAGCTTATGAGATCTTAGTTACAGATGTAACCTGCCACTGACTAATGGCTCAGGCATTCAGTTATTCTCCTGGATACCTCTTGACCTACAATATACACCTAGGGAACCAGGTAACAAAGTAACATAGTTTCTAAGGCTGAAAAAGACACAAGTCCATCCAGTTCAGCTTATTTACCTGCAGTGTTGATCCAAAGGAAGAATAAAAAAATCCATGAGGCAGGAATCAAATCTGATCACTTTGCAATGCTAAGCTTTACCAGTACCTAGTCTTGGGAAAACACCAATTAAAACAAGCATATGTTATAGCGTATATACCTTATGATAGAAAATGCTTTAAGCATGCTTTACCTATTTTCAGCATTAGTCTGACAAACGTACAAGGAACGTAAGGAAAGTGCTAAACTCTTAGCTTCTTAGTACCAACTATTTAAACATGTTTAATAATTGATGATTGAAGGATTTTTTATTAGTTATGTGAGAAATACAAATACATTTTGTATGTATAATATGAGCACTTCCAGGTGTAATAAGAAATACCAGACCTTTATGTTTGAAAGGCAATGAATACTGTTAAATATTACAAAATAAAGCACACATTATTAAATATCATTACTTATCCTAATCTTTAGTTATCCATGTCAGTGATGTCAAGTATTTGATTGCATTTGAAGATGTGCCAAGTTAGGATTTTATTATAGCAACATTCAATTGAAATGAATTCTGAAATATGTGAGCTATTTCAGGCTATACAGTAGAAAAATGTAGCTTTGGCAAAAACTTTTCCAAAATGATTCCGCAAGATTGTTTATGCAAAGTCTAAGGAAAATGAATGATGCTGTAACATCTTTGATTGAAAAAAAACAAAACAAAAAAAACAGGCTGGTGGTGATATCTATGGCAACAGTACCATCTAGTGGGCAAAAAACACACAAGCAAGTGATCCTGTTAACTGTATTCCTTCTGGTCGAGTAAGAAAAACGAGTGCCAATTTATCTTAAACGTCCATTTTTTTAAGCTATTCAAAAACAGAATAAAATCTCTTAATAGCACATACATCCTTATGTAAAATATATCCGTGTCACCTTATACAAACAAGACTGCCTTTCTTTTGTACTAGTTTGTGCTTTTCTGGTTTGTTTTCTTTTATTATGCAACAATATAGAGGTTGTTTATTGGATGATAATTAAATAAAATCAAAAATACTTTTTCTTCGAAGGAAATCCAGATCAATGTAATCTGTACCTTAGCTAATTTCTAAATGCAGAATTCATGTGACAATAACATAAGAGATGCTTGTTTATTAAGTCACAGACTATGCATTAAAAAGTAAATGGTGGATACACAAATGTAATTTGTGATTATGATAATCAAACATGATTGGCATTAAGATAGCAGTGGTTCACCCTTTGCTTCTATAACCATTTACACTCTTCAACGAAAGCCGCTCGATCTGGAACGTGGCGCTGATGATATGAATCAATTTACCTGCAAATGTATTAATGAAACTGTGCAGGCCAGTCAAGTTATTTCACATCAAACTAATGGTCCTTGTGTACCTTTGTCACGCTGAAAAAGAAATATCTCTTCTCAAACTATTGGTGCAAGGTTGGAGTCACACAATTTCTAGACTGCCATTGTATTGTTCAGCATTAATATTTCCCTTTGCTGGAACTAAGGGGTTCAGAAAATACTTATAAAGTATTCCCTTACCCATAGCACCGTGCATTTGGGCAGAAGGTGTTCTACGATCATCTGTAAATTCTGATTCTGGAATCCAAAGAAAATATGACACTGCTCCTGAGTACAATGCAGTATACTTTACACCACCCAGCTGACAGTCATCTTAGATTTGTATGTGGTTGTTTGTGTGGCCTACCCCATTGCAGTTGAGCTTCTGCAGCTAGAATAACATTAATGACAACTGGCTGAGGCAATTTACATTGCATTCTAATTTTAAGTGAAATTAAAGAACAAATGAACACCAACTGGTTCTTTTCACTGGCACTAATACTCTCTTGTTGGTGACAAGTAATCAAGGACATAATAGTCTTCCTGAACAAGATACTTTACCCTTAAACTATAGCAATCCATGTGATGTAATAGCATGAACAAGATCCAGAAGCAATAGAGAGAGGCTGTTTTAGCAACAATGCTTACCTAATGGAAGAATTAGTGTATTTTATTTTTTGCCAAAATAACTTTGTGTATTATAAAGGAAATTGCACTTTTTTATGTGATTTATAAGGATGTTAAAAGTCACATTGGAGTTGACCCTGTGTTTATAATATTCATATCAATTACAGAATTACCTGTGCATTATCCTATTTGTAAATAGAAAAAAAAAAAAGAAAGACTCATCAAGCTGTAGTTAATCCTTAAAAATAAATCATTTTCTCAAAAAGATCTTGGAGCGCCCTTCTGCATTTCAGTAAGCAAAATAAACATTTTAGGTCAGTTGGAGACTGATTTGGAACTATTAATTATAGGTTTGGTGTAGGATGCACTGAAATAATTATTATAAAGAGCGTAAATCAGTTCCCCTTTAAAACATTTGTATACATGACTATGACGTGACACAATGACTTCGGGTCCAAACGTCAGCATGTGATTTCATCGCAGGGGGTCACAGTCTCAACTAGGTTGAGAACCGCAGAACTAGAGCATTAATGCATAGAATGTTGTATTGCACACAGTTTAGTGAAAACAACATGACATGCAGCCGTTTCAGTCTAGGGCCAAAGCAGGATAAGTTTGAAAGAAAATAAATGGAAAAAATACAATTTATAAGCAAGATTAAGCAAAAGCTGTCTGTTCAGAGACCTGAAATAGCCAATGTCAAAATGAAATGCATCAGTACAGTTATATAGGTCCTTCCAGATGTTGTTCTGCCCAATGATTCATTCAACTAATTCCCATTAAGCATGTAAACTATAAATACATAACTTTCCATTCTTCCACTGTGGTTCTTATTTGTCCAAGCCACTGATTTTACCATGTCCGACTGCACCAATCTCATGTTGATAATATTGTTGCTCACCGTTTCGAGTCATTCAAAAGTGCAAAGACATTTCTTCCACGCTGCAGCATTGATGAGCAAATTAAATAATAGTGGTCCCCAAATAGCACTATTCGGTGTTCCACTCTAAATGTCTGTTCAGTGCTAGATCTTGAACTGTGCTCCATTTATGCATTCGACCCAGGTACTACATTTCATGTGGCTGGAACAATTTTGCTTGCTTTTCATGCTAAACAAAAAATACAAATAGAGTCTTGTTATTGGGAAAAACAAACAGCTATAGAATGGTTCTGAAATGTCAGTGTCAGGCAGTTGACATTTCCATCAGCAGCTCTGGAAACAATTCA
>WMED01000423.1:16076-35567 GCA_019650415.1 Pipa parva
TACACAAATATATTGATCGCATGATACTAATTAAAATGGTCATTTCTGTTTTCAACTGCTTTAGAAACAGCATCCCTTCTTCACAGCATCAATTAAATGCAGCTGCATGTCCCAGGAGAGAGAGCTATTTAAAAAGCACAATGTAACTGAACCATTCAAAGACAACAGGAGAAAAACATACCATGATTTCTGCAGTAAGAAATAAAGGGGAAAGTATCAAATGTAACAAAGTTAATTTAATTAATCTTAAAACATTAGCAGTGTTGTCCGTCAAAGTAATTTGTTTTCAATATGCAGAAAAATTCAGCTCCTCCCATTGTGAACATTGTCACTTGTGGCCTGACATGACTAATTCTTTAGAAAATACTGTTTATAACAGAAATATTCCCTTACAAATGGATATCAGGTATGCTTGTTAAGAGAGCTACGGGAGATGTCAACCAATGAGATTAAAGATATAAAAGGCGTTTTGAAATAAAATCCTTTCTGGCAAAAGGATCATGGTTAAAAGATTAGTAAAACCAGAAATAGAAAAAAAAATTCCATTTACATTGGCATGGCGTTTTTTCCTAAATATTACTGGTGAAATGGTCGTTTTATTTTCTATTTTGTATTATTTTGAATTTGTCTCTCCCTTGTGGTGGCAGATCTTTGATCTGTTAATTAAATAAACCTCACCCAGTCCTTTTTCTTTTTTTATACAGAACTTTAGATTAAACGGAAATTCTATTTCAAAGATGGACATTTTTACTGCATAGAGATAACTGCCATATTAATCCAACTGGCAATTTACCAACGGCTATTTGTTTTAGAACCAAGAGCACCTACGAAGAGGTAAATAATCAGAGACTGCCTTGTGCAGCTGGAATCCAGTTGATGAAAAAAACAGATACATTAGTTCAGGTGGTTGGTTATTGAGGCGATAAAAATAAAACAAATAACTGGAGGAGAAAACTTATCAGGCATAGCTGAAAAGAGAAAGTTGCAAAGGGAATTATTTCCTACAATGTTATCTGGAAAATAAGTAAATGCAGTTTTCGTTTTAACAGTTCTCTACTAAAGAAGTATGTTGCTTTAAAGATGACTGTATATAGTAGTATCATAAGATGAGCTGTAATTTAACTTTTTTTTTTTTGGCAAAAAGAGCAAGAGCAGCAGCAATGACCTGCTGCTGCGCTTGCTCTTTTTGGTGAAACTGCAGGAACCGGAAATGAAGAGGGCCACAGGGGCTGTGAAGATCACAAAACATCAGTATCGCTGAAGAAAGCAGTGCTAGAGCCTAAGGTACTTCCTGGTGAGTATCTCCCCCCTTCCTAATCACCCCTAGAGTTAACAAGCCTGTAGTGCCTCCTTTACATGGAAGAAACCACAATGGTCCAAATAAACAAAATTTAAATAATCAAAAGATTTAGATTCAATTTATGTTGTGGCCTGCTGGGGAGGGTTACAATGGCAATAATAAATAAAAATAATTCCAACTATAAATGTCCTTAGATAACCATAGGCTGTTATATAATATCATTTATTAGAAGGTGATCGTCCTTTTTATGGATATATAGTTTAAGATTTAAAGTTTTACAAAATGAGTTAAAAAAAAAGAAAAGAAAATTTGGTGGCAGAAAGCATTATTCTTGGTTCTCTTAAATTAGGTTAAGAAAAGAGCAACCAGAGCACTAAGTATTATCTACTGTCTATTGCGACTGTCTTTAGCTGGCGAATTCATACCTTTACGCAACAATTCGGACTTTATAGAATAACCGTCTGAGGAAGCTGTCACAGAAAATTCACAGAAAGAATTTAAAAGGGGCCTGGATGCCTTTAAATAAAAGAATATTACTAGATTACTGGAGGTAGGTTCTTAATTAAGGCAATTATTCTGACTGGCAAACTAGAGTTTGGAAAGAATTTTTTTTAACCCTACGATAAGCATGATTGGCTTTTGGTATGTATGTACTGATCAAAAGTTTGGGGTCACCCAGACAATTTTGTGTTTTCCCTGAAAACTTATACTTTTATTTTTCATAGGAGTTGCAAAATGAATAGAAATATAGTAATTGACAAGGTTAGAAATAATGATTTTTATTTGAAATAATAATTTTCTACTTCAAATTTTCTTTTATCAAAGAATGCTCCTTTTACAGCAATTATAGAGTTACACACAGAATACCAGCTGCCTGATTCTTCCCTAAATAGTTCTTGCATAATTTGGAGGTGTGCTTTTGGTCATTGTCCTGTTGCAGGATGAAATTGGCTCCAGTCAAGCGCTGTCCACAGGGTATGGCATGGTATTGCAAAATGGAGTGATAGCCTTCCTTATTCAAAATCCCTTTTACCTTGCACAAATGTTCTTTACCAGCACCAAAGCAACCCCAGACCATCACATTACCTCCACCATGCTTGACAGATGGCATCAGGCACTCTTCCTGCATATTTTCAGTTGTTCTGTGTCTCTCAAATGTTCTTCTGTGTGATCCAAACACATCAAACTTAGATTTGTCTGTCCATAACACTTTTTTCCAATCTTCCTCTGTATCATGCCTGTGTTCTTTTGCCCATATTAAATTTTTTCCTTTTATTAGCCAGTTTCAGATACAGCTTTTTCTTTGCTACTCTGCCCTGAAGGCCAGTATTCCGCAGTTGCCTCTTCACTGTAGACGTTAAGACACTGGCGTTTTGCGAGTACTATTTATTGAAGCTGCTGTGAGGTGTCAATTTCTCAAACTAGAGACTCTAATGTACTTGTCTTCTTGCTTAGTTGTGCAGCGGGGCCTCCCACTTCTCTTTCTACTCTGGTTAGAGCCTGTTTGTGCTCTCCTCTGAAGGGAGTAGTACACACTGTTGTAGGAAATCTTCAGTTTCTTGGCAATTTCTCACATGGAATAACCTTCATTTCTCAGAACAAGAATAAACAGTCAAGTTTCACATGAAAGTCCTCTTTTTCTGGCCATTTTGCGAGTTTAATTGCAAATCGCAGATTCTCAACTAGCTCAAAGGAAGGTCAGTTTTATAGCTTCTCTAATCAGCTAAACTGTTTTCAGCTGTGCCAACATACTTGCACAAGGGTTTTCAAAACATCCAATAGCCTTCTTACTACACAGTTAGCAAACACAATGTACTAATAGAACACTGGAGTGATAGTTGTTGGAAATGGGACTCCTACACCTATGTAGATATTGCATTAACAACCAGACGTTTGCAGCTAGAATAGTCATTTACCACATTAACAATGTATAGAGTGTATTTCTGATTCATTTAATACTAGCTTCAAAGAAGAAAAAAAACTGTGCTTTTCTTTCAAAAATAAGGAAATTTCTAAGTGACCCCAAACTTTTGAATGGTAGTGTATGTATATTTTTATTTATAAAGCGCAAAAAGAAAGAAAAAAACGCACTGCAAATCCCTATGCAGCTTACCTGTTACGGCCACACTAGCGCTATACATGAGCAAGCTTGGTCGCATATTTGACAGGTGTACGCTCGTGGCGAATGCGGCCAGACAGGAGCCGCAAATGCAGAGGGAGCATTCACACTATGTCGGGTAAGTACAATAGAAAAGTGCATCCTGAATTTTCTGGCGTATTTTCCAAATGCACTTTCTTAAATTATGCTGGCGTATTTACATCAGTCTGAACCTGGCCTAATTCTCTTTTATGTTGCCAATTCAGTAACGATTTACCAGTCATCTGCCTTTTACAATTAATTCCTTAAAGGAGAACTAAAATGCTTGTGATGCCAGTGACTATTCTTTTTTTTTGGGAAGGGGGGTAATATACTTACCAATGCCCCTCTTTTCAGCAGTGCCAATTACTGCTATATGTCAGTGACAATCTTCGATTCTTCAGTTCCAGTATCGCAATCCCCTTCATGCACGCCTCCATCTCTTCATTGCCAATGTGATCACAGAAGCAGTATTCTGATCTAATGCTACTTCAGTGCTTTCTCCCAATACTGATTTTGAAGAGAAGGCATTAAACAGAAAGGGATCGCAAAGTTGGAACTGAAGAAAAGAAGACTGGATGTAACCTGACATATTTGTGATACTGAAACTGCTAATTTATTTGATACACATTATTTAAACATGACATCATATAAATTTATAATTATAGAACATTCACTAACTAAATGCAACTGAGCATGATACTTAGCATCTTGTTACACATGAAAGCAGCAGCAGTCTGCAACCTAAGAATCAGGCAAACACATGTAACTTAGAATGCAACAGGGGAAGGTTGATGTCGAGGTCTTATGTTAAGGATTAAAGAGTTGCACAGTATTTAGGCAAGCTAGAACAAAGAATAATTAATTAAGAAAATATGTCTAGCTAATTCTGCGAAACCAATTTATTTTAGAATATTATTATTAACTTACTGAGCATGTTAGAGCTAGTGGCATTCCAGGGACTTTTTAAATCCATTCCTCGTGACGTTAAGGAGTTGGTGAACAGTGATTAGTAAAATCACTATACTAAAGGCTACATAAACAGTAATATGCTAATATTCTACAAGTATAAACTACTGTATTTTAACCATTTAAAATCTTTTACCCATTAATATCAATTTGAAGAAAAAAAAAGTCCATCTTGAGAGCACAAATAGTGGAGTAGTTCAGAATGCTGTCAGCAATATAACATTTATTCTAAGACACTAATACCTCTGCATATGTTTCAGACTGTTCTTGACATAATAAATTCAAAGAAGGGTTCAGTGGGGAACAAACTCCAATTAGAAAAGGTGATGGTGCTAGACTTTCTAGGATAGGCAGTATAAAAATCAAATTTGTGTAGAACATGAGACCACACACTTGAATATAGGAAAAGGTTCTTAACCATTTATTGAACTATCACATTAGTGTACCTTGGCCAAGGGAGGACCATGACCCCCCTAAACATGGTCTGCACAACAAAAATGGTTTAATATATGGTTAAGAACCTTTTCCTATATTGATGTGTGTAGTTTTTTTGTTCTCCACATACTTGACATAATAAAATCAGACACTAGATGGCAGATGTGTGAAAGTATACTGGATTATTACAAATACTGAATTCTCTGACATGGCAATTAAAGCATATACAGCAACTATTTTTAAAATGTTTTAACCAAAAAAATTTCTTCTTTACAGTTACAAAATTGTACTTCACAGTATATACATCGCGTCCTCAGCACAATTTAGCAACTTAGGCTAGAGAAGACAATATAGTAGTTAGTAAGTGAAAAGCAACACAATGGCTGACTACAAAGTGCAAGGGCCTGTCACTTTTGTGTTGGTAAGTGAGTATTAGAAAAATAAAACTCCAGAATGTTAGGATTACATTTTTAATTTGCATGACTGCATCTCTGAGTCAAAATAAATCACAGAGAAATATTCAAGTCATTTAAAGCAGGCAGTAAATATGAACAGAATGGACTAAATAGTTAAAAGTATATTCTTACTGAATGTTTTCCTTCTGTGCATAAGTGCATATGTGCAGGCAAGGCATTAAACCACATGACATAATTACATCAGATTACTGACAAACCTAAAAAAAAAAAAAAAAAAAAAAAAACTACACGATGGTGGTTGTTGCCTTACATTTCTTAATAAAGAGTACTGATAGAGGGGACATATTTTTCCAAAGTATTATTTTAAAGAGATTTAAAATATTCTAACATACATGTATAGCATGTGACAGGTATTAGATTTGCCGCCTACTAAAGAATCAGAGGAACCTTGAAGAAGAAGTATAGATCGCACATTGTCCAATTTGCATCCACCAAGTGCAAGATCCATCCAATAGTAAAATGTAGAACAATGCCTCTGAAGACAGAGGTACTATAACTACATTATACAGTAGTTTATCATTAAGCTACCTCTGTATTCAGATACATTGTTCTACATTTTACTTTTGAAGAAAAAGTTGTTCCTATGAATAGATTTGGTGGGCACACATAGTTCTGAAATATACTCCAAGTCACTGGGTGAGTGACAAGCTTCAGTTGTTTGATGTACATTTGTGAAGGATAAGACTTAAGCCATTTTATGTTACCTTGTATTTAAGTACTTTTAACAGACCCCATGAAGCTACAAAGTTTACAGGGGGAAAAAAATAAGGGGGTTATTTATTAAACTGCGAATTGTCAATTCAGTAGGTCTCTAATTTTTCTTGTTTGCATATTTACACCCCTCTCGGCATCTATTTGCCATGAATACTACAACACTTTAGGTATTCATCATACATCACAGTGCACATTCAACCAAAGCTACTATTCTGGCGACTATTAAAAAGGCTTAGAAAACATATATTTAGTGACAAAATGCAAAATAAACATAAAGATTTACTGGTGAACCCACTACTATGTGACATGATTCCTATTCACCTTACCATGCACAGAAAACACTAGGGCACTATCCACCATTTTGTCAATATGCAGTGTATTGAACTGGCTACAGTAAAGTGTTTGTCACAAAGTGTAGTGAATTCACTTTGGCAGAAGAGCTTGCACTTTGATAAGTGTTTAAACACAGCCTTTCTTGCTATTCACCCTTGCAATGATAGAAGTAGAATTTCCAGTGGCCTTAATATCTTATTTATAATAGTATTACCCAATCTTTAATTCTGATGAAAAATTTAGTGAATTTTTGCAATTTTTTTTTTGTAGAAACACAGGACTAGATGTGAGTGAAAGTAATTGTAAAGAATGTGAACTATTGTCAGCTGATTGTTTCATTCAAGTGTATACACTAAGCAAGGTTTGGAGGCATCGTGTGCTATCACAAGACACTAAGCCCATTATTGGATTATTTTTAGAACTACAGTTTATTGACCGATTTAAGAATTGGAGACTGCATCTGGGAAATATGTGAGTGTGTGTGTGTGTGTGTGTGTGTGTGTGTGTGTGTGTGTGTGTGGTGTGTCTTTAATGCTAATTTTGCATGCTGTGGTTTCCAAGTATTTCAGAAGTGATACCCTCACAGAGGTCAAGTTCACACAATGGTCAATTTTTAATACATATTAAAGACTTTATAACATTAAGGTTTTGTTTCTAACCTACTAAATTATGAAGTTTGACCAATCAACTAAGGCATGAGCTTAACATCAACTTTGACCATGTACAATGTTTACATTATTTTATAATTTAAGTCCAGTTTGCTTTTAGAATTGTGTAAACCATTCCAAACAATGCAGTATTTATAGACTATAATGCATAAAATAACTACATGTGCCATACTAGAGATAAAAAACAATAAAACCCACCCCATCTTGTATGATGGGTTGGGTTTTATCTTTGCAGACTTTGTAATGATTTAAGAACATTTCATGCTTGAAAAGCCACAATTCTATATAGTCTCTAACAACACAGGACATGAATAAAGGTCAATCCTAATTTTATATTAGGTTAGGAAGGGAAATGTGTCTTAATCATTAACTTCCACTGCAATAATTTATCAGTCTTCTCTAATATTTAGTTATCAACAATGTTGAATTATTTCCACAGCAACTAGACAACTGAACTGATGATTCATATTACTCAACAGGTTTCAAAAGCAGCATCTCTCACTCAAACTCCAATACAATCAATCACAAATTTTAACATAGCTTGCACGGCCCATACAAACTCTGCTAACCAGTTTCATGAACATTCACATTGAAGAAAGTCTCAAGAACCACTAAAGACATTTGATAAATTGTATACTCAGTTTTACTTCTGAGTGGAACTTGCCCATTTATTATGTTTTATGAAGTCTGTTTATAACATAAAAACCAAATGCATATTACAAAATGTATGTTATCTCTGCAGAAGGTATAACATTTCAAAATATATATATTAAGAAAAGAAAATCCTTTTCTGTCATAGATAATCCTTTATATAAAAGCAGTATATTTTCAGTCAAGAATCTTGTTACAGTTATAAATACAAGATATACACAGCCTCTCAATAAGGAAAAGTAAGTTTCTTACAAATATCTACATATAAAACATGAAAAGCCATGCTCAGTTTACATTTCTCTTGTAACAATTCATGTCTATATCAGAAAAATACACATCCGATTTTTTTTTTTTTCAGAATTCTGCTCAACATTAGAAAATGAAATTTGATGGAAATCAAATTTGTGAAAGTGCAGACACCCATTTAAGAAAAAAAATGTGTGGAAATATACGCACACATTTTTTTTGTTTTTAAAATGACTTGAGCAGGGGTTAGCAACCTTCATTCCTCAGCAGTTGCAGGATTTAAACTCCCTGCCTCCCACCATGGAGTTAAAGGGTGTTGCATTCCCAAAAGTAACCAAAACTGATCTAAAACAATAAATCTATATATTTTCTTTCTGAAGGAAAAAAAATACAGAAAAGAATGTTTGATATGTAAACTATGCCAAGTGACACATACACTGCAACATAGCATTAAGGCTGGTGTGTACTTACAGTGCACCTGGCACACTCAAATTCATCTTCTCTATAAAACACTGACCCCCATGCCTCTGAAACAAGTATAATATTTATTTTCTTACTGAAGCAATGATATACATGTAAAAAATAAAGTACACCATTTCCCCCCATAGTCCAGAGCTGTACTTGGCTCCTGCACATTTTATATTTACCTTTTGCTTACATAAACAGTAAGCCTTCCTTAACAGCAGCATTTAATGCAAGATGAGACTTGCTTCTGCTACTCAATAAGACTCTATTGATGTCAAAAGGCCAGGTAAACATTCATACAGAGGGAGCATGATTCTGGATAACATGATCCAGCAAATTCAGCCCTGGTCTATAGGGGGTAGTAACACAGCATATTATGATGAAAAACATTATTACACATGCATAGTGGTTAGGGGTGAGATAAAAAGAATATTTTATTCAAGTGTGTCAAGCACACTTTAATGAGGTGACACTATTTGGAGTGCTTTTTGGGTTGGAAGGAGAAATAGAATTTAAATTAGAAGAGAAAACAAGCGGCAGCTGGCTCTAGTGAACCTGCACAGTCTAAAAAAGCCTCCTGGAATAATGAATACACTATTAGAGGACTTCATCACAATTTTGAAAATGTATCAAAGTAAATGCTTTGTTTCAATGCCCTCTGGTTTCCATCACTAACACAAGTTTACCGCACTATCATTCATTTGCCAGGAAGAATATATGGTCGGTTTGTCTATACCATGATATAATGTCACTGGAGAGCAAATTCAAGATATGCAACCCTTTCAAGTACAGAGGAATGCTCTGCCAACAGTGCGTTCTAGGGCCTTTAGAACAGTTAAAATGTTAAGAGGGAAAAGATACCCTAATTATAAGTAGGGTTCTTTAAATGCCCAGCAAAATATCCAGGCCTTAGGCTATTCTGTTTATGTGTCTCTCTAGTTTTTGTTATTTGAGAGTAGCATATGGCATACCCTGCAAAAACAAAAGATTATTTCAACAACAATGTCCTTGGTAGCCAAATTATCATAAAAACTGGTAAAATGATCAGCTTTTTTGAACCATTAGGAAAAAATGCTATTTTAACATTTGTTTTTTTGTTTCACATCAGTCTTTGAAGTTAAACATACTTTTCTTCATGCAAATATTAATTTACATTTTTTTTTTTGTTTGCTTTTTATTTTGCTGCTTATATAGGTCATATTTTAAAGCTGGCAAAAACATAGGCTTGCTTGCAAATTGATCTAATATAAAACACAACGTTTCCCACCCAGTTTGCTCTCCAATAGTAGCTTACATAACTATGGAACAAAAGTGACAGCTGCATCAATAACTATTCCTTAGACCATTACGGGGTAATGTTTTGAAGAGTGATTTGGTTTGGGAATTCTTGCAGCTGTGTTTTCATCACAGGAATAGCATCTTCCTATTGCTCTGCCAATAGTTAGAACAGAGAAGAACCAACTCCTCAAAATAAGCAGCAAGAAAGGCAAAACCGAGTCTTTCATCTTTGCCCAAAAAACAACAACAAAAGAAAGAAAGAAAAATCTAAAAGCAGGCACTATAAGGTGTATTCGACACCGGCTCACTTTGCATACGATACCCTCATGAGATTGATTCTGTCACTGCAATGCCTCATTTTCGGGCAACAGTCAACACGCTATGCAATGACAAGGTTTGAGGTAGCTAAAGAGAATTATAAAATGAGAAGAATGGGAATGGAATATCTCAAACCTTAACTGCTGGAGAGTTTGGCTACCCCATGCTATTGCAAATTTATAGAAGAATGAAGAAAAGAAGTTAATGGCGGTGTCCTCCTGTCGTAAAAGAGGGCTCCAATTTCAAAAGCTTCATTATTTTTTTACTTTTCTGTAACTGAGCTTAATACATTCTTTCACCTTTCAATGTATGCAACTCTTTCTGGGGGGAGGAAAAAAGCAAAAATGAACAAAATGAAGACCAAAATTGCTCATACGCTGCTGTCCTGCAACAGGGGCTCGATATCCTCGTCACTGCCAAGCCCAGGGTTATTTGTCTGAGTGCTGCTTATGGTGCTACTGTTCTTCCCAGTACCAACATTTTTTGATGAATGGCTGCTATGTTCAGGTATAAATAAGGCAACCAAGAAGGCGAGGAGAACAGCACATGCGCCAAACAGGAATGGTGGACCAGGAATAACCGCAGTCTGTAAATGAAAGAGAAATCTTTGCATATGAAATGTTCTGCTCTTTGAAACATCAAGGCCATGACGCTTTTGACAGGTCAGTGTATTTTACCTTTAAGTAAATCATAGTACATAGGCTTACTTACAGCATCACTTGGATCCTTTGTTGTGGATTTATCTGAACTAGGTACTGGCACTATTCCACTCAGCTCCACATGGAAAAGGAAAAAGACAAATCCATACAGTGCCGGACCCAAGCCATTGCATAATCCTCGAATGCCAGTTACCATGCCTTGTGCAACGCCTGGAGAGGAACGGGAAGATATGCTAAATTCTGTTTTGTTTTAATTCTAAAGGTGTTTCTATTATAAACGAGGCAATTCTGATACACTAAAAAACAAAGAATGGAAAGCACTAAATAAATATATAATAAATGTGATCAAAAAAGTCCAAAAATAAAGTTCAAAATGATGCAATGTGGAAATGCTGCTTTTCTTCTGAGAAGTACGCCAACCTTCCCAAATATTTGTGAAACAATCATGTGAATCTGTGAAAGAAAGCGCAATTCTGATACACTGTTATACTATCTGTGAATATGGTCATTTGTTTTCAAGTTAACAAGTTGCTTCATAATTGGCCACACTTTTTTTTTTTTAACCAAATTCAGTTGCTCCCACTACTTCCCCTCTTGCTCAAGTGCTGGCTACTGTCCAGGTCAAAAACTACAAGGAACCACAAATCAAACTTGATATTAATGTAAGGCTGGTCATGATTGGAGCCTAGAATAACCTGATTACTATATTATGTCTCTACAGCACAATGGAAAATCCTAACTGCATGCTCTGCAAGATTTCCATTAACAATGTCTTTCCTTACAGTAGATCATTTCTCGTCTTTCACATTCTATTCAGATCTTTCCTGTTTAACTAGTTCTTATGAGCTACAATCCGTTGAACATTACATTGATATCATTAAGCCATCTAGCTTGTTATTCTGACTGTTAAACCATTAAGATGGATCATGTGATGACATCATTTTTATAACCCTTTAACTCACCTTGTTGATCTGATTCAGCATTACGTGAGATCAGGGCACTTACTGCAGGAAATGTGATACTTGACATTGCTGCTACAGCTCCAGCAGCCCACATCATCCTGCAGGAAAACAATTGGGAATATTTTTATTTGTTTACTAGACAATATCAGAAAGCAGCAAAATAGGACCGAACTTGATATTCAGAAATGTAATAGATTATAAAATTGCTGTAATTTTATCACCCACAAATACCTGCCAATACAAGTTTAATGTACAAAAACCCATCTCAGTGGAGATGTACTGTACAAAACCCATCTATCCCACTCACTGACTTACACTTAACTATTCTTGAGCTAATTCATGCAACTCAAGTAAATATTAGAAAGGCATTATGACGAGGGCAATCAATATTATTATGAGAAACTTTTAGCTCGTAGAATTTTTCAGCTTTTTATCTCTTTACCACGTGCTAGTTCCTACAATCATACTGTGCACAAATATTTGACTACACTAAGCAGAATGTGCTTCATACACAGTTCAAATAAAGTGTACCAAGAGATAAATATGGTTTGCCTTTTTCTAAGAAAAAAAAATGATATACTGCATTTACTGCATGAATCATAAAGAGATGCATTTAAAAATAATGAAACCTCATGTCTGCTATCCAGGAAAATGTTAAAGCAACCCTTAATAACGGGCAGCAGTTCATTAAACTTCTTCTGACAACAGCAACCACGGCTTACTGCATTGAAATCTAACTGAATATCAAGGACCACAGCTGTTTAAATCAACCATAAGTTGCACGATTCTGTATATCAGAGACTGCTTTAAAAGAAACAGTTATGTGTGTTTTAGTTACATGGGCATAGCAGTATACCATTTACCCAATACAGAATGGAAAGAAATGGAGTAGGTCATCCTTAAAGGGGCACTATAGTACAATATAACTGCCCACAAACATATTAAACCCCTTTATACTAAGTCAATTGCAAACACAAATAAATTTAAAAAAATGTTTAGGGAAGAAATACTACTTGCTGTTTGTTTCCCTTAATTAGTTTTCCTGAGAGCTGATATTTTGTCCTCCCCCTCCAAAGTTAGGCAATATGAGCAGAAAAAGTTGCCTAACTGCTATTGGTTAAGCAGTATGCTGACCTTTTGGCCTCATTGTTCAAATTTAGAAAGCAGGGGATTACAGAGGATAAGCTAAATTGTGTGCAGGCGTTAAGTAGTAAGTAAGGCAAAAATATCTGGAGGAGGGTACCTTTTCATGGGAAAACTGGCCAGTACACATCACACACACATTTCCTGTTGCGGGAGTTTATCAGTGCTGCCTACTCAATCATTTTGCTTCACATGAAACAACTACTGGGGAGAAACACTTCTCACTAAGATATAGCACTGCACATCAAAAGATGCAATTTAACTATAGTGCCCCTTTAAATGTTGTATAGTATGAATACTCTACTACACCTTACTTTAATTAATACTTTTTAAGGACTCTTTCAAACTAAATGCTTTTGTATGGTTTCAGCTAGATTGATACCCTGTAATAAAATCATATCGGACTGGAAATGTAATTTGACTATCCCATTCACTGATTTAAACTGAAGCTGAATACAAGTTTCAATAAGATTTGCACTGTAGCACGTGTAATATATATTTGCAATATTTTTAAAGCCTTTTTTTTTCAGAGCTAGTAAACAGAGATGGAATCCTTACCATGGTTGTGAGCCAAAACCATACCAGGCCAACTGAAACATCTGAAACCCAAGGCCAAGGAGGACAGTATTCTTGTTTCCAATAGAGCGCATTAGAATACTCAGCAATACAGTCTGTAAAACAGTATTGGAGATGCAAATTGAAATTTTACTGTAAAATGCATTTTTATCAATATCTTAATTATATAGATGCAGACTAACAGTTTTACAAATAAAGTCACCCTAATGGCATGTCCATCCTGAGCAAACACAATTGTTTGGTAATCTTGCTGGTTATTTTACAGAGTCACTTATAGTTTAACAGCAACTGGGTTGTATAGTTTCAATGTGAATGAAAAAATACTTTATTTAAATAAAACTTCCAATATTAACAACACACTGGATAAAAAAAAAAAAGAAAAAAAAGAAAAGAAAAAAAAAAAGAGTATTATATAACTTTTCATGTCCTACTCTATTCAGTTATCCTAAACTTAACACTAGGTGACCACGCTTAGCTAGGTTAAAAATCATTAATAGCGATAATCCTGTGTCCTAATATTTCTCTAATGGCTAGAGAATAGCAGAATAGCAGTACTAATAAATTATACAATTTATGTAGCATTTGCTATGGAGTTTATGGGTTTGCTAGTCTAAGAAAAAAGGAAGTTGTGTTTTTGTTTGATTTTTTTCACACTGTTAATGGTTTTTCTTTTAAAAAGTGTCCCTCAAAAATAAGTTGCTAAAATAAAATATCTGGAGGAGCACATTATAAGCACAATATGATTTTATTTTTTACTTCAACTTAAATATAAAAGAAAAGAGCCATTTTTTGTGCAAAGCTAGGTTACACTGCAATTTTTGCAGACAAAATAGAAGAAACTTAGTGATAGCTCCACCCAACTTATAAAGCTTTGCTTACAAGTTTGCGGATGACACGACTGTAGTGGGACTCATAAGTAACAATGACGAGACTCACTACAGGAGTGAGGTGAACCAACTGACCTCTTGGTGTAGTTTCAACAACCTCTTGTTAAACACTGATAAAACCAAAGAAATTGTTGTAGACTTCAGAAAAAAACGTCCACAACATGCCCCCTTATCCATCAACAGTGCTGCTGTGGAAAGGTTGACTAACACCAAGTTCTTGGGTGTACATGTCTCTGAAGATCTATCCTGGTCTACCAACACATCGTCTCTGATCAAGAAGGCCCATCAACGTCTCTACTTTCTCTGCAAACTAAGGAGGGCAAGAGCTTCAATTTCAATCATGACCACCTTCTACAGGGGAGCCATTGAGAGTATTTTAACTAACTGTTTCACGGTGTGGTACACGGCCTGTACGGAATCTGAGCGCAAATCTCTACAAAGGACTGTAAGAACGGCTGAGAAGATTATAGGTTCCTCTCTTCCCTGCCTTCAGGACTTGTATAACTCTCGTCACCTCCAGAAAGCCCTCTGTTTGGCAGGTGATCTAACCCACACTCTTCATAGATTCTTCAACCTGCTTCCCTCAGGGAGGAGAATGCGCAGGACTAGTAGACTGAAAAACAGCTTCATCCACCAGGCTGTAAGATCTCTGAACACTCTCCCTGCTCTGCCCCCCCTGCCTTATCTCTCCCTCCACTCTCTCTCCCGGTAATTGTAATTTTCAGCAAGCACTTGATTGACTTAACTTGATTGACTTACTCGCCTATATTTGCCACTCCCCTCCCCTCAGTTTTTATTACTATTTGCTCCATTTGGCTACCTCATTAGAACTGGTATATTATGCACTTTCATTTTTCTTTACTTATTTCATTTTTTTTATTTATATTATGCACTCTATCGCACTTTACTTTGATTACTCGATTACTTGATTTGTAAATTGCTGCCTATTTTCAACTGTCATATATGCTGGAGACTGGAGAGATGAGTAACACAATTTCAATCCTTGTATGTCCTTATGTACATATGTACAATTGACAAATAAATATCTATCTATCTATCTACAAAATACTTGTTTTTTTTAATTCTAGACTATTTTTGATGATGCCCTTTCCAACAACTTATCAGCATGAGGAAAATCTGATATAAATTATGTTTTCTTGCCAGCTTCACCCCTTCATATATTTTACCAAACAAACAGCTTGCTAATAAAAACTATATTTACTGTACTTCTAGTCTTGCTTTGTAAATTAACTTGCAAATCTCACACATGCATTTTCAGGTGTTTATAGGATTTCTAATCAATTTGGGATATTAGTGAATATGTTTTATTGGCATATCTTAATTACTAATCCAGACATCAAGTGATTACACATTAACCACGTCATGTATCACAACTGCTGGACTTCCCATCTTTGGAGAGTGCTATATTATAGTCAAATAAATATGGAATCAAAAGTATCCAATAGTTCTCAGTTTAGGATTTCCCAGTTAGTAAGCACTAACTAACAAAGGGTCATTGAAACAAGAACATAATACTAATAATCCATAAAAACATACCTGAGCAACAATAGAGAGGATCCCCACAACTGCTATAAATGCTGCAATGCTGCCAGAATTGAACCCTATAATCTGCAAGGAAACACATTTCAGCTCCTTAATAGTGCACAGTGTATAACATTTTATTCCCTGCTTTTTTTTTTTTTTTTTTTATTTCCTATTACAAAAAAAAAAAAAAAAAGTTTTTTTAATACCCTTTTAGGGAATGACCGACCAAAGGGTGAATTCACCTTACTACAATTTGAGTCACATCTCCAAAATAGTTGCAAATTCACTTATTATTGACTAAGTGGAAAATAGACTTGTCGAACAAACTAACAGCAGTGATCACTGTTGCATGCGTTGTGTGTCGTAGTCAGTCGGATCAAAGTGGAATGTGGAGCCCTGCCATCAGCAACCCAGCTTGCCACTCTGATGTGGAAAAGTCTAATGAGTGAATTAGTACAGTACATTAGCAGTACACCTGATCACATTCGCTCCTTCGACACACTCCACCACTTAGTCAATAATAGATGTAACAGTGCATGTGCATACGAAGTGCTCTGTAAGATCGCTACTATCGTAATCTACCGAATTGGTCGCATATTCGCTACATAGCAGAGTTTGCTCAATAAGTGAACATGAGAAAGTGGTGAATAGATGCGAATTCAGAGCTTTACGTGTTTATTCGGCCTTTAGTTAATAAGGCCCTTAATCTCTTAATGCCATAACTTAGAAGTTATTACCTCTAATGTCGGGTTTATGGTCTTGTCAACAAGATCCACACATACAGCATTTATAATATAAAAGCATTGTTGTATATTATATCTAATGAAACAAATATTTTTACATAAAAAAACACCTTTACAACTTTAATATATGCCTCAACATGTTTGTATTTTATTAATAAATAAATCATTGAGTGCCCTCAAGGATGAACTCTTATGGTTCAAGACAGCCATTAATAAAGAATAATGTTAAAATATGTTTATGTAACTTTCTGAGTAGCAATACTATGTCAGAGTATGAACAAAAAATATATGTTTACTTACATCTCATTTAGGTATTTTGTCAATTATTTGTAGAAAGTGCAAGTATCCTTGTGAAAATTTACTGTACTATTTTCTATTGTTGATTTGTGAATGTCATGTAAAAGTTTATACATAATATTGACCACTGTATGTCACCTTTTTAATGTGAAAGTGCTAATCTAACATCCTGTCTTATTATATTACATGCAACGTGATCAAAAGAGCTTTCCTATATTTTCATAAGTATTATTAGACTGACAGACAAAGAATGCATTTATAGTAAAAAGGTATAAAAAGATTTAATTCTGCACTGCAGTGCATTCTAACGGTTAAAAACTCACCTGCCTAAGATAGAGAAAAAAGCTTGAATACTGCCCTGCTTCTGGCAAGTAGGACAGAAATACTGTGATACAAATTAGAAGAACTGTAGTGTCTTTTCCAATTTTTTTCAAGGACTGAAAGAGATGTTAAAAAAAAAAAGAAGTAGTAAAAATAAATATAGCCGTTACTACCAAAACTGTCATTAGGCAATACAATTCAGATAATGAGTTTCTTACAGCAAATGGGTCAGCTTGTTCCCATGAGATTGGTGCTCCCCAAGATGTTGGCCTCATTTTCTCTCTTAAAGATTCTGGGACAGCTAACAAGATGAAGCAGATGTCTAGAAGCGCCACAACAGTGGCTACAAGGACCACAAGGTTGTCACCATAAACTTCTGAGATGTATGCTCCAATTGCTGGGCTGGTAACCAAACTTGCAGCAAAAGTAGCAGATACCTGAAAAAAAACAAAATGTATCTTCTATTTTCAACTCAATCACACTTTTTTTTTCTGCAAATTGAAGCAATATTTAATATTTTGGTTTTGTGGCCTCATTTTTTACTTCAAATTATAAAGTGTCACAACAGAGACTAAGGTCTCCTGAAAACAAGTGTGGAAATAATTTTAAATAGTTCAGGAGTAAATTAACCCACAGCAGAAAGAGGCATCACCACGGGAAGAAACCTTGCTCCAAGCTATGCCAATACTTTTATGCATTTGTGAAACAGAAACCCATGTTGAGAAATGTAAGATTTCATAAAAACACTGGTTGTTATTGCAGATCTGTTGATGTATTTATGGTATGGAATAGCAACATGACAGAATTCCCTAAATATACATTAATTATACATTATTTGGGTGTCAATGTTTCACATCACGGTGCTAATGTGGAAACAGATTTGTGCATTAAACTGAGAAAAATCATTTGCTATTTGTTAGATACCAGTTTCCATCTCCCCCCAGGACAGTAAAAGGAATCCCACAAGCTCATAAACAGTTATTCATTAAAGTGCAAAATTACCAGACATAGCGAATTCACATCCCTTTGCATCCATCTGCTCTGACAACATTTACAGGTAGTTACAATATGTGATTTTTTACATCTCTGCTATGTGACAGTTATCCTAGATCATGTTGTTATTTTCACTATTTTCTTTGTCATTTGCGTGTACAGTTGCCTTGCGCCTAACAGAAACCCCTTATTTGCCACCTTTGAGCGGGCAAAATCAACCAGCACATTTACAGCAATACGCCTTTCTGAATTTGTCACTTGTTAAAGAAGAAATAAAGCTATAAAAAAAAAAAAATGTTAAAAACTTACCTTGTATTAAGCTGAACCGTTGCAGTCGCAGCTTAATCTGTGCTGTAATTTCACTTCAACGAGGCAGACTTCACAACGCTTCAGCTGACACAGGATGGAATGGAAAAGGGCTCACACATCATCATGCTCATTGCGGGGAGCATTCTCATTGGCCCCACAATGAACGTGATGATGTTGAAAACCTTTTGCACTGCCAATTCGATAAATTTACAGAGCTTCACACTGGCTCCTGTGTCAGCCGAAGCGCTGTGAGCTCTGCCTTGGTGAAGATAAATGACAGAACAGATGAAGCTGTGACTAAAATGGTTCATCTTAATATAAGGTAAGTTTTTAATATTTTTTTGGCTTTAGTTCTCCTTTAAACAGGAAATAATTTGCGCACAAAAAGAGGAGGGTAATTTTGCAACCATTGTAAGCTGTCAAATTGGGCATGAATTCTCCACATCACAAAGTTTGATGAATACGTGATGCCAGGGAATTAGTCAGTGGACATACTTGAATGAATAACTCTCATAGTGTCCATGGATGACATATGGAAAAGCTCTGAGTGAGAACATAACCAAGCACCACTCATTACAGTCTGCCGGCTAATCGCTGGTAAGCGCTGTAGAGAAAAAGCTTTCTCAGTGTTTCCGGGTTGCTAGCCAATCCAGAGCCATTGACGTCGCATATGAGGTCAGCGGCTCGGGATTCTGAAGGGCTGGGCAGAGCTGCATGTTTATGGCTCTCTCAGCCCAAAAGGTTGCCGACCCCTGGGGTAAGGTCTCACTTAAAGGCAAGGATTGGTTACGGAAAAAGAAGCTAAATAAGTACATTGAAAATAGAATTCCTTTTGTATTTGAATTTGGTCCTTATATTATTTTAAGGAATATAGTTATTATTTGATAAAAGCTGGTGTTCAGATTAAAGTAAAGTAAGATATTTATTTTCCCTAAGATAAACACCTTTCTTTTCTAAATAGTAGAATCATTATTAGGAGAAATAAGGGGTCTGTCTTGACTGTGGTTACCGTATATACTCGAGTATAAGTCGACTTCGTGTACAAGTCGAGGTCAGTTTTTGGGCC
>WMED01000424.1:0-22362 GCA_019650415.1 Pipa parva
TGGTCCCAATTTTTGAATTATTGAAGGATGTAGTGGTAGGGCCATGGTTTTCTCTGGGTTAGACGGCAGGTATTTAATAATTTATTTATTCCTCTGTACCTAAGATCCCTGTTTGTTTTTTTATAATAATGTAAAATATCGTCCGTTATAGTTATCAGCAAAATTACAAATAATATCGAGATATCATTTTTTAGCAATATCGCCCACCCCTAGTAAAGATAAAAACAGACCAAATGTAATACAGTTCATAAATACAACTTTAGGTTGCACAGCACTAAATATAGACACAATACAGACATAGGAGAAGTGCTCGATATAATGCAAGTGAAGTGAATGAATAGCCATGGGCATCTAGAGGTGCCACCCCCTACACCCCAAGGACACCAGTCCACGGCCTTCTGGACAAAGAGGAGCACATCAAGTCAGGAGTTCTAGCCTCTTAATGCGTCCCTTTTTACTACCCTATATGCTTAATGGATGGCTGCAACACATAGGATTGAGAGTAAGTGGCTGTCTGCAATAACACTAAAGTAATAACTTGGTTTGGAAAATTACTTTTTGGGAAGCAGCACTACCAAACAGATTATTTCTTTAGCAAGAAACTAGTTCTAAAGAGCAGATATAGTTTGTTAAAACTATCACACTACTGCCCCATAGCAGCACAATAAATGTACAAACAGACAAAAAGCAATTGCAATATTTTTAATTTAGCTCCAAAGATGACAGATTTACGACAGCTGAACGTAAAGAACTGCCATGCCACTACAAAATGGGGATTTTTATTTGGTTCCTTCTATTCAAATATTAAAGGGGTTTCACTACTTTACCCCTTTCCATGAGAAGCCGACAATAATCCCAATAAAAAAACAAAACGTAATGAGCCAAAGCCGCTTCTTATATTCTAAACCTGAACAACCATCTTATTTCCGAAGGTGAACAGGTCTGCGACTATTCACTGCAGGAGACACACCCATTCCACCCATAATCCACCTCGTTTCCGGTATTCTCAGGAAACTCTCCCTATTGGCTTATAGAGGAAGTCGCCAGATTGACCTCTTCCTGTATTTTCTCCTTTCTATATCCGGGTTACCGCTGGGTTCGTGTGCATTGCGTTTGGCGGCCATTGAGCTTTGGAAAGGAAGCGACAGGAGACGAAATCCGAGACCAAGGTTCGTATTAATGTGCTGTGGGAATAGACCTTGACTGTAAGTAGGCTCCTATACTAACCGGTGGGGTTTCTATGTGCTGAGAGCTAAGGAGATAGATGCAGGTAGTGTTGGCTGAGTTGAGGCCCGTGGTTGATTGGCCTCTGCCCCTGGAGACACCGATATCTGGATGGAAGTCATGAGAGAGAAGACATTAAGACCTGGAAAACTGCAATGCGGTTGGGCTGGATAGTAAATCCCAGCGCTTAATTCTAATTATTATTTAATTATAATCTGTTTTCTAAGGTTCCTGCCATTGTGTTTAAAGTGTATAAGACGAGGGAAAAATGAAACACGCTGAAGTAAAGTTGGCTTCCAGCAAATATTATAAATAAATAATCCATCAAGTGTAGGTTGTTAAATGGGGATAAATGACTTTTATGGAAAGATCTTTTTAGGTTTTAATTGTTTTGTGTCTTCGCATCAGTAAAATTCAAACTCTGCTTTTCCATGTATTTTCCTGCTTTGATGACACTAAGCAGCAGAATAGGGGAAGACAATGAGGTGCAACAATCCGCTGCAGCTCCTTTGTGAATAACTTGTTAATTCAGATTGATGCCAGCAATTTAGCTAACCTTGTGACACTTGATGTTTATTCTATTAATACCAGGTAGAAATGATTTGTCAAATCTTTGTAGATTTGAAAATAGCAGTGCCGTTACAATGCATGGCTGTCACTTCTTTTATATTTCATTACCAAGTTAGACTGTAAATTTTAGTTATTGTGCTTTGTGTGTTCATAATACTTAGTACAGTAGACAGAAACTGCAGGAAAATGCACAGTTGTCTAGTCCATAATCGGCCTGCAGAGAATTATGAAATTGTAGCTATGGTGTGTGAAATTTTAGGATAGATGTGGATGTAACAATATAACTGTTATTAAAAGACCAGTAACAGTCAAAAGATAAAAATTCCACTTGGATTGGCTTGGCATTAAAAAGATCATACTACTTATTTTTATTTTCTGTGGATATATATATATAGATAGAGAGAGAGACCCCCAATATTTAAATCTAAATATTATACTTTATAGAGGCAATTTCATTTTTTGGTGTTATTGCACTTTTGAATTAGAAATATGGCTGCAGGCTTGCCATTGAGTAGATTTATAAATGTTGCATTGTACCATGTAATAGAATGCTCTCAGTGCTCGTTTACACATATAGGACAAATATAACAGTGGGTTCATACCTTGAAAGGCCACTTTCAACTCTGACTTAAAGGACAACTAATGCTTTTTTTGACTAGGGGTAATTTTTAGTGGGGGATACTAATTATAGTTATGATTGTTCTTGATTTCCAGCTGATTACCCAGAGATGGCTAGTTTTTCATATCTTGGGTAAATTGTTTCAGATAATCAATGTCCACCAGCATTCATTTTCCTTAATGCAAGCTTTTGGCCAAAAAGCTATCATGCTAATTTTGTTTTGCTAACTAATATTCATATTGCTGCATTTAATTCCCACGTCTGAACATATTGTATGCTAAACCTCTTTTTATACCACAGGTCTATCCTCTTTGTGTCTATTCAATCATGGGAGTTATAGATTAAGTATTTGTTCATAAGCAAGCAAAAAATAAAGAAGTTAAAGTCTAGGCAAAGAATATAAACCTAAAGCTTGTTTTAGCTTTTTTGAGTTTAAATGGGCGAATACCTGGAATTTTTTCGCAGTAAGTATCGTGAGATTTGTTTCAATCGATACTTACCATGAGAATCTTTCCGTTCAATATATCCAGGGAAAGGGTAGCCATACTTTCCATTAGTGTAGTATGGCTTCCTTTTCATGGAAATATTCAATAGAAAAAATTTCTCTAGGTAAGTATTGATCAAAATAAATTTTGCGATACTTACCGCGCGAAACTTCTAGGTGTTCACCTGATTAAACTCAGAAAAGCTGAAACGGGCTTTTCAGAGTTTAATAAAATTCACCCTAGGAATCCAATTGTGTCTTGTAAGCATTAACTTTTTTTTTATATATATATATATATTCATTTGCATTTTAAAAAATATATAATCTTCCATATATTTTAGATTGAAACACCATGGCCGGGGTGTTTCCATATAGACCACAGGCACCACCAATGCCCGGCCCACCAGTTGTAACCCCAGATTACATGTCTGAGGAAAAGTTGCAAGAAAAAGGTGAGAAAAACTTAGCATATACACTAGTTGAAGTCCTGACTTATACTGTTGTGGTTTCCTATTTCAAAAAATATGCCAATATGCCATGCCAATTCAAAATATATATTTCTTTTTTCCTCTATACCCTTTACTTTCAGCCATGCAGAAAGGGTTTTTTAATTCCATGCTTTTTGGATAAATAGTTGATATTATTTAACAGTGGCTACATCTGGTCTGAACTAGAAAGTCTGTCCTATCTAATACTAATTTCAATAAAGGACGTGTTGCCATTGAAATCAATGGGATGCATTTTAGTGGTGTTTTGAAGCCAGAAACAAATTGCCAATACAGATATTGTCCACAGTCTCCTAATTTTTTTTTACGATTTATCACTCATCTCTGCTGATTACAGATATTTTTGATCTGTTCTGTTCTTTTTCACTAATTCCCCTGTATCTTTAGGTGGCAGTTGTTTTTATGGATTTGGTTCCTCTCAATTTTTTACATACCACACATGAAGGGTTAGGTTACTTTATCTATTGGGTTACACTTAGGGGAGCATTTCTTCCCCTTTTTTCTAATTTTGCATTCCTACAGCTTTTCAGCGGTTTCTACTGTGGAAATTAGGGCTGTCCCTGATCTGTTGTCTCTAAAAAAAAAAAAAAAAAAAAAAAAGCTTTTAATGAAGTCAGAAAATCGTATGAATATATTAAAATACACATTCTAGAAATAATGGAGAGCCTTCAAAAGTATACAGTGTGCTAACATTAAGGGGGGAATTCACCATAGTCTGAGACTGGAATCCCTTTAAAGCATTCGCTGATGTCCGTGTGCAGGACATCAGCGAGCGCATAACAGTCTGTGCGAAGTGAACCGAAGGATCCGGAGCTCACTTCGCACTATGGTGAATTCCCCCCTAAGTGTTTGTGGAATACAAAGTTTGTTCAGCTCATGTAACCAGCTGATTTAATGGGAGGCTTTTATATGCAAGCTCCTTTTAAATTTAAATGGTTTTGAAATAAACATTTGCTTTCTGCAAGACAATATTGCAGACCTAAGAAATAAAGTTACTTTTCAGAAATGTAAAATTCTTTATTACAATAAGTAAAAATTAGATCTTGGCTGTATCTGTCTACTGGGCAGTGCAACACACACAAAAAAGTTAAAGAATTAACATTCAACCATAAACTGAAGGATTCATTCCAACTTCTGTCACTGTATCTATTATATTCCACCTTAAAACTTAGTACACTTTTGGTGTGACTTCTTATACTGCAAATATGTGAAACCTGTAACTGATCAAACTTGATCTGCAACTAGAAGAGTACTTATCCGTGTTTTCTGTTTAAAGCAAGGAAATGGCAGCAGCTGCAAGCAAAGCGCTATGCAGAGAAGAGGAAGTTTGGATTTGTAGATGCGCAGAAGGAAGACATGCCTCCAGAGCATGTTCGGAAAATTATTCGCGATCATGGAGACATGACAAACAGAAAATTCCGACATGATAAAAGAGTTTACCTCGGGTAAGAATGTTCACTATCACTGCTTTGATTCAGTACACTTTGTTTGTGTTTTTGTTAGTAACTTGTTTTCACAATTTCTTCTTTTTCCCCATGGTCACCAATTAAAATATGCTTTTTCTTGGAGAGTCCGTATAAGTGGAGTAGAAGAGTTTCAGTAAAACTGTGCTTCCTACACTTTAGTATTGTAGAGAGAGTGTAATTTTAGGTGTAAAAATAAATAACTGCTCCAGATTTAACATCATTTAATGTTTGAAATGTTTCTACTAATGTACTGACAATGAAACTGTTGTTTCTATTTACTTTTATTAAATGCAAGGATTTATGAATTAATAAAATTTGTATTTTTTTTTTTTTTTGCAGAGCATTGAAATATATGCCCCATGCAGTCTTAAAGCTACTTGAAAACATGCCGATGCCTTGGGAACAGATCCGTGATGTGCCTGTATTGTATCACATAACAGGAGCTATTTCATTTGTTAGTGAGATTCCATGGGTTATTGAACCAGTCTACATTTCTCAGTGGGGGTATGATCTTTTATTCATGAAATGAAATGTTTTTAATTTAAAATATACACATGCTAATATCCCTATTATGTTCAAGACATTCTTAACTTTTTTTTTTTACAACCAGTGATTGTGCAGTCAGACACAATGTGATAAGGATTTTCAGTTACTAAATATAGTATAGATGCATTATACGCTATGAAATGCAGTTGCTAGTTTCTTTTTTATTTAAACTTTTTATTGATGCTATTTTACAATAGGTACAAGTGCTATTTCACAATTGTTAACAGCTTATTGCAATATATTTATATAATAAAAAATAGCATTTTTGTACACAATTTGTGCTTATTGCATATGGGTTTATGTTGAGCATATAGGTTTAATTTGGGTATGCGTTTCAGCTTTATGTTATGACATGTTTTGCTTGATTAATAAAAAGAAAATATTCTGTTTGAAGACCTGGAAGGAGGGTGAGATTGTCTTCAAAACAGATCTATAGAGTTAGAGGTTTGGGAAGATAGGTTTAAAGGAAAGAGTAATTTTGTCATGTTATCTGTGTTACGTAATTCTAGTAGTGTTTGCAGAGTTTTGGTGTGTTTCTAAGGGAGCCACAACAGTTCAGCATTGTAACTTTGTGTAGTTTTGCTTTAATTAATTCCATAGTACGGATCCAGTTGACTTTAGGAATAAGTAGAGATATACCTGTATCAGGTAGGTGTGCTTATTTTCCAGTAGCTTGCTAGGAGTGTGTTTGCTGCCATTAGTATGAGATGTCAGTTTATGTTCATCTTTAGAGTGAAGTGTATTTAGTTTGATGCCTAACAGGAAAGTAATAGGGTCTGTCTGAATTTCAGTGTGGAATATGTTTCGTAATAGTTTTGCAACTTCTTGGCAGTTGTTAGTTTCAATGGACACTGAGAGACACATTTATTCAAGAGTGAATTTTCCAGGCTGCATGACAATTTGCCTTTATTCAAATTCAGTTGTGCATATTCACTAAGCAGTGTATTATTGCAGCAATGAAGGCAATTTCTCTTCTATAACTTCCTGAGCATCACAGTGCCAGTTGTTGCAAATTTGTCATGAATGGGCATATTGTATTGAAGTGTTATCTTCACGTGAATCTGTTTGAAAGAAACTATGATGCTATAACTCTCTCTTGCTCCATACTGATAATATGCATTTATTATATGACAGGAAATGCCAGCATTTTGTTCTTGTGGTCGCCAGTATTGTCTCTGGAGAATAGATATACTGTATAAATTCAATCAGTTGTTGTGGGGTTTTTTTGTTTTTATTTAAATGAATTTTTTAAGGAAAGATAATTTCCTAATTGTTTGGAGTATTGTGCAGCGCATTTCATTTAATTTGCTAAATAGGCAAAGTTGCCAAATTCTTTTAAATTCACACAATCTGAAAATCTCTGGAACATATTTATCAAGATGTGAATTTCCAAACAGTTGTATAACGTCTAATAAATAACTTTTTGAGAAACTGGATAACTATAGCTAAAAGCTTTCAGTGTAGCAGAAATCATATTTGTACTAGTATGTGCTTATGATAATTTTAAAATGCAGGTTTTATATGCATCCCTTAAAGGTCCATGTGGATTATGATGAGGAGAGAGAAAAGAGACAGACGTCACTTCAAGAGGATGAGGTTTCCTCCATTTGATGATGAAGAACCCCCACTGGATTATGCTGATAATATTCTTGATGTTGAACCATTGGAAGCCATCCAGCTCGAATTAGATCATGAGGAAGATGCTCCTGTCATTGACTGGTTTTATGACCACCAGCCCCTAAGAGACAACAGAAAGTAAGGATTTTGTGTAACACATCCTCGAAACAGTGCAGTTGTTTGTACCTAAGGCTTGTGTAATATATTTAGTTTTATAGCAGCCTTTATTTGACAACGTTCTAACTCTTCTGGTTAATGCTTTTCAGGTATGTGAATGGTTCTACTTATCAAAAGTGGCAGTTTACACTCCCGATGATGTCTACGTTATATCGGTTAGCTAATCAGCTGCTCACAGATTTGGTAGATGATAATTACTTCTACTTGTTTGATTTGAAGGCCTTCTTCACTTCAAAAGCTTTAAACATGGCAATTCCTGGTGGGCCAAAGTTTGAGCCTCTTGTTCGGGACATTAACCTGCAGTAAGTGTGATTGCATCTCGTCCATCCCCTCCCAATTTTCATTCTTCCACCAACTAATTTTATATTAACTCTTTCAGAGATGAAGACTGGAATGAGTTTAATGATATAAACAAAATCATCATCAGACAGCCAATCCGCACAGAATATAAGATTGCTTTCCCTTACTTGTATAACAATCTTCCTCACCATGTGCACTTAACATGGTAAGTATATAACGTTCTTTGATATTTAAGGCTTACATAAATATTCATTTGGAGGACCTCTATCCTGATACAAGAATGCCAGTTTCTTATTTTTAAAGGCCCCAGAGCAGATAATTTTCTAGTGTGTTTTGCATCTACTGATTAAAAGTAAAAACTGGCATCCGGAGCAGGCCAAGGCAAACAATATGGTTGTACCTATTCATTTATAGATGCATGTGATTGATACACGCATATACACTATTACACAAATATATTGTGTGAGGAATAAAGTACTTCCTAAGTGCAGAGTTTGGTTTGATTTTACTCTGTTAATTGCAGGTATCACACACCAAATGTGGTTTTCATTAAAACAGAAGATCCTGATCTGCCAGCATTTTATTTTGATCCATTGATTAACCCAATATCTCACAGGCATTCTGTAAAGGTAAGCAAACATGCGTTTGTAAGATTGATTGTGGATTTAGTGCCATATAATGTTTAGACCAGTGGTTGCATGAACAAATGTGTTAATTCATATTTGTACTTTGTGATACCAGTCTGAAGTAATCTGTGCATAAGCAGTAAAATTAAGGTCTAGTGGAAGGGTTTTCACATAATTATTTTGCTTTTAATAGAGTCAGGAACCATTGCCAGATGATGATGAGGAATTTGAATTGCCCGAGTATGTAGAACCTTTTCTCAAGGACACCCCTCTCTACACTGACAATACTGCTAATGGCATTGCCCTTCTTTGGGCACCTCGCCCTTTCAACTTAAGGTCTGGCAGGACTCGGAGGGCTGTTGATATTCCACTGGTGAAGAACTGGTAAGGAGCCTCCATGCTTGCACATTTAGGGAGTAATTCACGATCGTGCGAAGTGAGGTGCGGCGTCCTCGCCTCACTTCGCACTGACTGATATGCGCTCGCTGATGTCCGCGTGCAGGACATCAGTGAGCGCATATCAGTCAGTGCAAATTGAGGCGAGGACTCCGCACCTCACTTCGCACGATCGTGAATTACCCCCCACCCCCCCATGTCTCAAAATTCTAATAACTTTTAATTGCACACAAACTATGATAAATATTCTGCATCATTTGTTTAAAACATGCAAAAATTGTATCAGTTTTCTTTGCCTGGAGGTGAGATTTTTCTTGACATAAATAAAAGCCATTGGAGGGGGTCTAGGAATACAAAGGGTGTTTAAACAGACCTTCTCTACTTCTCCAAGTTTGCGGATGCTCTTATTTACTTAGTAATTAATTGGAATAGGACTCTAGAAATCAGTTGGAGAGGACACAGGCATTGAAATGTTAACGAGTTGTGATCACAGAGAAGGGTTTCTGTTAATTATAATATGGAATTGGCTACTAGTTTTCCTTATGTGTTTTTACTTTTTCTTTTAAAGTTCCTATTCTTTTAAAGGTTAAGTAAACCCTGACTATAAAGAAAGCTCTATTTACCTATTGTCAAGCAGTATAATGATTACGAAACTCCTGACTCTCCTCTTAACTCAGCAGAGCTCAATATCCCCCTGTAATTGCTCTCTCCCTCTGAACAACTTCCTTGTATGGGAAGTGCAAGCATTTAGCCAGGACCCCTCCTCTCCCTGACTTCTCTCTACACAGCCAACCACACAGAACAGCTCTTATCTGCACATCCTCAGGGTTAGGAACAGTCTTTTTAGCTAAGAGGGGGGTTCCCCATAAGAATGGCTTTGTATAGTGAGTGATGCCACTTGGGGTGGGGCTTATCAACACTTCAAGGAAAAGTCTGTACACAGAATGGCTGGAGGAGCAGGGCTGTTTAAACAAGAGGCAAATACTACTGATCCCAAAATCGTTCTTACATTTTAATGTTTAAGTTGTCTTTCTATATGTGTACATGTCAGATATAACTGTTTTAGCCAAACTTTTCATACCCTTTAAAACAAAAAAAGTAATGAACTACTAACTGATGTAAATTTAACATTAATTTACAGGTATAGAGAGCACTGTCCTGCAGGACAGCCAGTTAAAGTCAGAGTCTCTTACCAAAAACTTCTAAAGTACTATGTGCTCAATGCACTAAAGCACAGACCACCAAAAGCCCAAAAGAAAAGGTAAGTTGATTAGTAGTAGATTTTTTTGAGTTCTGCATGCTACTGTAAATTACAAATTGTCCTCCTTTTGCAGGTATCTCTTCCGTTCATTTAAAGCCACAAAATTCTTCCAGTCAACCAAGCTAGACTGGGTAGAAGTAGGCCTACAAGTATGTCGTCAGGGTTACAACATGCTGAACTTGCTGATTCACAGAAAGAACCTCAACTATCTTCATTTGGATTACAATTTCAACTTGAAACCAGTTAAAACACTGACCACAAAGGTACACTAGTGATTCAAGACTGGAATTTTAATAATTCATCTACAATGTACACCATATTGTTGTTATATGAAGATGTGGCTTTTTTTTTTGTTATTGTGCTTAGATTGTACTATATTTATAAGTCATAACAAATGAGAGACACACCAGTATGTCATGCAATCTTGTGATACTAGATAACTTCACTTGTTTAAAGGCCTGTTCCTGTGTTAACAAAATGTCCAATTCATTACATTTAGAAAACAGAGAATTAAAATCATATCCCGCCTTACTTTTCATTTAAAAGAATGCAAGTTACATAGAGCAATTCACCTGTTGGCTGCATTGGCCTAGGCTCTTATGCTGGAGCCATAGTGATTAAAAGAATTTAATAACCATATTTAATACCTTTTAAATATTTTAGGTATTACTAACCATGACTTGCTTGTTTTCTTATTGTGGCACCTTGGGATACACGTGCTCATTTATAAATGATTTGTTTTACAGGAACGCAAAAAGTCTCGGTTTGGCAATGCCTTCCATTTGTGCCGTGAAGTTTTGCGTCTTACCAAACTAGTTGTGGACAGCCATGTGCAGTACAGGCTGGGAAATGTTGATGCTTTTCAGGTAAGTTGTCTTGGGGTGATGAAACTCCCATTTGCTCTCATGTTAAAGCAAACATGAAAGGTTCCAAGTAAAATAGTGTAGCCTGCTTACATTGATGATTAGTCCTCCGGCCATAATAATGGAAAGCACAAAGGAAGCATTTGTACAGCCTGTTTCAAAAATACAAAAAATTAACAATGGAGTTCTTTCCCTGAGGAAGTTGTCATTGTGAATTTGCTAAAAGTTCATGAAAGGTCTTAAAATTATGGGTGCTAGATTACTGTGTGGGTTCTGGATTTAGAAAAAATTATTCTGATTCCCATATTTGGAGACAGAAATCTTCGCCCTAAGATGAAGATAAGTTACTTACCTGATGTGTGTTTTTGTGTGTGCAGATTCAATTATTTTCTGATCAGTAGCAGTAACTGTATATTCCCACTCTTTCTGTTTAAACTGACTTAAAGTGCACCTGTCGCCTCAAAACTAATACTAATTTAGGTTCTACTAATGAAGCAAATGTTTTTCTAAATATATATGTATTATAAAAAAATGTAACTTTTATACAGCATTTCTCTCTGTCATCTTCCCTGTCGGCCTGCTTTTCCTTTCCCGAGTAGAGTTGAGCACTGCTAAATGGTGACTAACATTATAGCTCCTCCAGTCAGATCCCTTAAATCACGATCTGGCAGGGATCTGATTGAAGAGGCTATAATGTTAATCCTCATTTAGCCCCGCCCAACCCAACTCTGGAAAGAAAAGTCAGGCTGATAGGGAAGATGACAGAGAGAAATGTTGTATATAGGTACATTTTTAAAAATACATATATATTTACAAAAATGTTTATTTCATTAATAGAACCAAAATTAGTATTAGCATTTTGAGGTGACAGGTAGACTTTAAGTCCATGCAATCTTGATTATTTCTGAAGCTTAAAACCATAACTAATGGATGCAGAAAATTAGAGTATGTCTAGGTTAGCCCTGGCTCTTTATGGCCTGTGAAGTTATTAATTTAGTAAAACAAAATACTGTGACTGTTTTAAAAATTTACTTAAAAATCTATTGTAGTTGGCTGATGGATTGCAGTACATATTTGCTCATGTGGGGCAACTGACTGGAATGTACCGCTACAAATACAAATTAATGAGACAGATCCGCATGTGCAAAGACTTGAAGCATCTCATCTACTACAGATTTAACACAGTGAGTACTTTATCATCTAAATGTTTAGTTTAAAATGCCAAAATGATAACAGCTTTGTGATGTAACATAGAAAATGTACATTTCTATAAAAGTATATCCTGTCTTTGTAACAATCCATATAAAACTATCATTCCAGGGTCCAGTGGGAAAAGGACCTGGCTGTGGATTCTGGGCTGCCGGCTGGCGAGTCTGGCTCTTCTTTATGCGTGGCATTACACCTTTGCTTGAAAGGTGGCTTGGCAACCTCTTAGCCAGACAGTTTGAAGGTAAGTCTTTATTCTGTGTTCTATGTATGAGAAAGCTGCACTGATTCTGAGGACAGAGATATACAGCTCTGTCCATCTTAATTACGTTGTATGGGTGGATCAGAGTAATTGGTAAAACAAATATTTTATTAGATACATTTGTATAAGTGTTCAATTCTAACACAAATATTCATTTGCTTTTTCGTCTGGATGAGGCCATCTTTTATTTGTGTAGTCATTTTGCTGCTCTGTTATTTCAGGTCGACATTCCAAAGGAGTAGCAAAAACTGTGACAAAACAGAGAGTGGAATCTCACTTTGACTTGGAGCTCCGTGCTGCTGTTATGCATGATATTTTGGACATGATGCCAGAAGGAATTAAGCAAAACAAAGCAAGGACAATTCTGCAGCATCTGAGTGAAGCCTGGAGGTGCTGGAAGGCTAACATTCCATGGAAGGTGAGTGCTGGCTTGCAATTATTGCTTCTAGTTTTCACTGATCAGAACGGTCTATTGCAGGGCTTTCTCCAGCTTAGTTAGTGTCAATCCATTTCAGCTTGCTATAGCCCATTAATTGCTTTCAAACTCCTTGTTCTTAGGTTTGTGAATTTATTTGCAAAATTGACTTTTTTTTTTTTTTCTTCCAAAGGAAATGTGATTACAGCTGCTTCTTCTGTCTGCATTTTTGAACTTGTATCTTTAAACAGACCCTAAACGCTAAAGATGTTAAGCCCAACTTACATCCATATTATCATGCTTTATATTTGCCTAACAGCAAATTACTGCATTTTGCAAGTGTGCTGGGCTCTGTGGGATGGAGGGGAAATAAATGTGCTCTGGCAGGGATCTACAGCTATGAACATGGATGGCTTTGACATAGAAATATGCTAAACCTATGCAATGAGATTGTGCTTTATGAGTTTAAAAGTATCATCAGAGTTGCAGATACAAATTACTCCTACCAGTGCTCCAATCCTATCAACTTCTTATACCACTTTATCAGTAAAATTAACCACTATAAATTGTGTTGTGATTGGCTGGAAACCAGTACCATTGCAACTGGTCAGTTAACAGAGGTAGAAATAAGGCAAGCATGCTCTTTCCTGTGATCATTTCCCAGATATGTATGCAAATGATCTTGGAAGATATCCTCCATTTGTTAGTATTTAAAACTGATCAACTTCACTTATAGTAATTAGTTAACATGGTTTTTAAAACCCCTGATTTTTGAGTATGCAGCCTTAGTGCTTGTTGTCAAACTAGCTACTGCTTTTGTCCAGTCTCTGCATATCTGCATGTCCTCTCCTAAAATGATTAACCTGCACGTTCAGGATAAACCAGTGCCCATTATGAAATCTAAAAGGTTGTTGTTTGCAAGTTGTGTTGGTGAATAAAATCAAATTTATGAGAAAAGATAAATTGTGGATGTAATATTAGATTAACACATTTGTTGTGCATTTAAGACCACTTTCAGAGAATACGTCTTGCTGTTGTGTTTAGGTACCTGGCCTTCCTACCCCCATTGAAAACATGATTCTGCGCTATGTGAAAGCAAAAGCTGATTGGTGGACAAATACTGCGCATTACAACAGAGAGCGTATTAGACGTGGTGCCACTGTAGACAAAACTGTGTGCAAGAAGAATTTGGGCCGTCTGACTAGATTGTACCTGAAAGCGGAACAAGAGAGACAGCATAACTATTTGAAGGTAATGTTTGGTGCCATATTCTTCTCTGCTTGACATATGTCACTGTGATTTTTGCTGTATCATGTTTGTGGTTTTTTTTGTTAAAGGATGGACCATACATCACTGCAGAAGAGGCAGTTGCTGTATATACAACTACTGTTCATTGGCTGGAGAGCAGGAGATTTTCCCCAATTCCTTTCCCTCCTCTCTCCTACAAGCATGACACAAAATTGCTCATTCTGGCCCTTGAAAGGCTGAAGGAAGCCTACAGGTAAGATTCCATTGAGCCTCAATTTCTGCAACTTCAACACTAGTTTTATAGTTGTGCTGTGTGTCAAAGATCAGCAGATATTACAGTCCAGTGCAACTGACTACTTTCAAACAGTTGTACCAACTAAATGCATGACACCGTACTTTCCTTTATATCTGAAATCAGTTGATGTATGTTTAACATTTCCCTGATATCATGATATATATATCGTGTTTCAGAAAGACACTATATTTTCCCAAAGGGAACTGCAGATTTATTGATTGTATTAAAGTCTACCTTCTTTCCTAGTGTGAAGTCACGTTTGAATCAGTCTCAGAGAGAGGAGTTGGGTTTAATTGAACAGGCATATGACAATCCACACGAAGCTCTCTCCAGGATCAAGCGTCACTTGCTCACTCAAAGAGCTTTCAAAGAGGTATGCTATTAAATCTTTGCCCCCTCCCAAAAAATAAATTCTACTTTGTCTGTGCTTGAAACCACATGTCTATATTTTAGGTTGGAATTGAATTCATGGATCTTTACAGTCATCTTGTTCCAGTTTATGATGTGGAACCACTTGAGAAAATTACTGATGCCTACTTGGATCAGTATTTGTGGTATGAGGCGGATAAGAGAAGACTTTTCCCTCCATGGATTAAGCCTGCTGATACTGAACCACCTCCATTGTTGGTGTATAAGTGGTGCCAAGGTATGTTACTAGATCTGTGGGATTTTGCTGTTTTAGATGTTCATGATGTGCATCTTACTGGTAGTGTCAAAAGGAGATGTATATACTGTATCTTTAGAGTAATGTGGTCATTACTCCAGTCGTGATAATGTATTGCATATCTAATCATCTCTATGTAGTTGCATGGCTATTGTATCCAGTCACATGCACACATACAATGGAATTCCAAAATCTATTAAATAACAATTCTGTAGCAGTTGCTACATGCCCTGTATTGCCTTTGTAAAGTACATTTCTCTGTGCGCTGCTTGCATTGACAGTTGTTGCCTTGTTGCCTAATAGTTTCTTTAAGTTTTCCTTTTTTTTTTTAAATTTAGGAATAAACAACTTGCAGGATGTATGGGAAACAATAGAAGGTGAATGTAATGTTATGTTGGAGTCTCGCTTTGAGAAGATGTATGAAAAGATTGATTTGACTCTGCTGAATCGTCTTCTGCGTCTCATTGTTGATCACAACATTGCAGATTACATGACTGCAAAAAACAACGTTGTAATAAATTACAAGGTCAGTGTAGATGAAAGTTGCTCATTCTTAGTTTGGTTTTCTTGATTAAGCATTTCTGTGGAGTATCAAGAAATTGGGATAAAGTCTCTTTATTTTTGTAAATATACCACATAACAGTATTGATTCGTCTGTGTTTAATTTACAGGATATGAATCATACAAATTCCTATGGTATTATCCGTGGACTGCAGTTTGCTTCATTTATTGTCCAGTACTATGGTTTGGTGATGGACCTGTTGGTGCTCGGTTTGCACAGAGCCAGTGAGATGGCTGGGCCGCCACAAATGCCAAATGACTTTCTGAGCTTTCAAGACGTGGCCACAGAAGTGGCTCACCCCATCCGTCTCTATTGCAGATACATTGATCGCATTCACATATTTTTCAGGTAAATGATGACATTTAATGTTGGCTCATCAAAGTCTGCTAATTTCCAAACCACTTTTTTGAAAAACACCTGCCTGCGTGGATATTAGTCAGTTTTGTTTTTTTTTTTAACCAGCTCCTGTCTTTCCTATTGTGTAATAGCAGCTGGTAATGCGTAAATAAAATGAGATAAGGCATTACAATGTAGATGGCAGGTGAAGTGGCAATGGATTATTGGGATATAATCACCAAAAAAATAAGTGTTTTGTTTAAAAAATGTATACTGCATAGTAAATATGCACCGAAGGAAAAGAAAAAACTAGATATGGTTTAATTCTGAAAGTTACAGTACTTTTCTTGCATTGGAGATAATTAAGGAGCATTGGCTTATTTATGAACAACTTTTAAACAGCATCAAAATAACAATACTATATGGTTTTGAGGGATGACAGACTCTCCTTTTACAGCCTGCTACAGGCTATGGTGATTTTAGAAAATGATTGTTTTCATCAGTGTAGCCTGATGAGATAGTTAAGAGCCTGTGTATATTAAGAAAATTTTACTTTTATGTAACTGTTTTATGAAAACTGCACATCTTCAGTCAAAGCATAACATATAAATGCTTCCAGTATACAGATATTTTTATGTGACATATTCGTTTTGATTGCCTTCTTTTTGCATGTACTGGATTATATACCCCCTTCCTTGAATATAATTTCTATTATTAGGTTTTCAGCTGATGAAGCTCGAGACCTTATCCAAAGATATTTAACAGAGCATCCAGATCCCAATAATGAGAACATCGTGGGCTACAACAATAAAAAATGTTGGCCAAGAGATGCCAGAATGCGTCTTATGAAACATGATGTCAACCTGTAAGTTTGTGTTTTCCCATCATTTATGTAATAATCTAACCTATTGTAATAGCGTTAAAAGAATAATGGCAAAATCGATATTACTTTATTACAATTAGTACATTTCAAGAGAGACAAAACTATAAATCACTTACATTTTGACTTTGTAGGGCTTACAATGCTCAGTAAAACGAGTCCAACTTTTTTTTTTGTTTTGTTTTTTTTTTTTTTGCCAGCAGCAGCTGTAATTCATGTATTTGCTTTTCACTCCTCTATCTGGGGAATTGAAAACATTTTACAGGCTGTAATCACAGAGTTGGTTTAAAGATTGATCAGCTTGTATTTTTTGTTCTGGGCAGATTTCAGCAATATAACAGTCTTGAAATGTTACAAAAACTGGGCGAAGGAATTTGCATAAGGGAATAATAGCAAGATAAAAGTATGTAGTTAATGGCGGGGAGAATTCTAAGGTAATTTTTAAAAAATTAAAATTCCGGGATAAATGTCGTATCAAATTAATTATTTGCATTTTAATGCAAGTGATTGTGAAAAGATTTCCTGTTCTCTTTAGAGCAAAAGATTAAAATTGCGAATTTATTTATTTTTGTTCAATTCTCCATTTTTGCTTTTTCCCAGTGGACGTGCAGTGTTTTGGGACATCAAAAATCGTCTTCCTCGTTCTGTCACTACTGTCCAGTGGGAGAACAGTTTTGTCTCTGTGTACAGTAAAGACAATCCAAATCTGCTTTTCAACATGTGTGGCTTCGAATGCCGCATTCTTCCAAAGTGCCGCACAAGCTATGAGGAGTTTACACACAAGGACGGTGTCTGGAACTTGCAAAATGAAGTGAGTTCTCAATAGGTGCTCTATGCTCTACAGATGAATTGTTTTGTTTTTCTTTTATAATGGAAATTAATGTTTTATTTTAGGTGACAAAAGAGCGCACTGCCCAATGCTTCTTGAGAGTGGATGATGAGTCTATGCAAAGATTTCACAACAGAGTCCGTCAGATTCTTATGGCTTCAGGATCTACAACTTTTACAAAGGTGAACAATGCAAAACTAAACGGGCTGTTCTTTTATATAGACCACAGGGCAGCTATAAATTATGCACTGTTGTTGTAGTTTTGATAAAATAGAGAAACTAAAGAGGTTTTTTTTTGTCCAGATTGTGAACAAGTGGAATACAGCTCTGATTGGCCTAATGACTTATTTCCGTGAGGCTGTAGTCAACACTCAGGAACTGCTTGATCTGTTAGTGAAATGTGAGAATAAGATCCAAACAAGAATCAAGATTGGATTGAACTCCAAAATGCCAAGCAGATTTCCCCCTGTTGTTTTCTATACACCTAAGGAACTTGGGGGTTTGGGAATGCTGTCTATGGGACATGTTTTGATTCCTCAATCTGACCTTAGGTAATGTAGCAGATATTAATTGTCTCTAATATTTGACTTTAGTTTTTTTTTTTTCCCTTGTGATGTTTGTATGATTTACATAATTTTTCTGAAAGGTATAGGGTGTAATCTTTGTTGAAACAATATTTTGATAGGTGGTCCAAGCAAACAGATGTTGGCATTACCCATTTTCGTTCTGGCATGAGTCATGAAGAAGACCAGCTGATTCCTAACTTGTACCGTTACATTCAACCATGGGAGAGTGAATTTATAGACTCTCAGAGAGTTTGGGCTGAGTATGCCCTAAAAAGACAGGAGGCGATTGCTCAAAACAGGTAAAGTATTATGCCCTGTTCTGATACTAATATGTACTGTGTTGTGAGTTGTACTAACTCAGATCCCTTTTAGACGTCTGACTCTGGAAGACTTGGAAGACTCATGGGACAGAGGGATTCCACGTATTAACACTTTGTTCCAGAAGGACCGACATACACTTGCTTATGACAAGGGCTGGAGAGTTCGTACAGACTTCAAACAATACCAAGTAATGTTTGGTTTGCTAAAAAAATCATGTATTTGTATGCATTGTGTGTTCCTGCTTTCATTGTATACTTAATGCTTCTTGATTCACAGGTACTGAAACAGAATCCGTTCTGGTGGACACATCAACGGCACGATGGAAAGCTGTGGAATCTGAATAACTATCGCACAGACATGATTCAGGCTCTTGGAGGAGTGGAGGGTATTTTAGAGCACACTTTATTCAAAGGCACATACTTTCCCACATGGGAGGGTCTTTTCTGGTAAGCAACCTCCAGCAACAATCTACTTTCCCATTAATGAATCATATCATTATCCTTCAAATTAGGTACCTTCACACCCATGTTTAGCAATTAGGCCTGTTTACAACTATAATAAAGTGCCAGTGTTACTTGTTTGGCCTTAACTTCATGAATAGTACCTTTTGCAGGACCATGTTAACTGTGGTCTGTGTGTTCCATAATGAAAGAAACTGATGCAGAATTATATAATTGTATTTATTTTTACAACTGTTAAATAGCCACAGATGGCTAACGTTTCCTATATACTTTACTAGGGAAAAAGCCAGTGGCTTTGAAGAATCTATGAAGTGGAAGAAACTGACAAATGCTCAACGTTCTGGTTTAAACCAAATTCCAAACAGAAGATTCACTCTGTGGTGGTCCCCTACTATCAACAGAGCCAATGTAAGTGTGTAAATGAAAAAAAAAATTCTTTAGTGATGGGACGCTTCTTTAAAATATTACTTCTATAGTAAATATTTTATTTTTAATAGAAAAGCTGTGGCTTCAAATTCAAACAAACCTAGCAATTAGCTCAGGCTTTGATTGTTTGTGCAAAATTTTCTGCTGTGAAACTAGCTACACTAGAATTAAGTAATTTAGTGAGCTCCTAAGCCAAGGGTGGGCAATTATTTTTCTCATGGGGTTGGGTGGTTTTAGAGGGCCAGAGTGGTGTGCCTAGCTTGCAGGCGCCTATGACGGTTGGCCACGCCCCGTTTTCGCATGCTCAGGTGGGCCGTTCAGAGATGGCTGGAGGGCTGGGTGTGACCCACAGGCCGTACAATGCCCAGGTCTGTACTAAGGGCTCACTTTGTCACATGACTGCTTTAGAGACCTCTGCTGGTAGCACTGTGCCATTGTAGACAAAATATTTTCCCCAGTGGTTTCATCAGTAGGCCAGCTGAAACAGGCTGCCTTAGTAATAGTGTCTCAGGTGTTAAAACTTCACCACACTAAATGCTAATATGAACCCTTTGGGGGTTATTCTCTAAGGTGCGAATTCGACTATCGAATTCACAAACAGTGGATTCCCATAGCAAGTCCGCTACAATTTTCCCATTGTAAAATTGAGACAATTTTCCCATAATAAAGTTACGACTGCGACAATATTCTCATTGTAAAGATGTGACTGCGACAGTAGCAGCCTATTGCGACTGTCTTTATCTTGTGAATTCGCACCTATACGCAACAATTCGGACTTTAGTTAATAACCCCCTTTGTGTTTTTGTCATTCATCAAATGAACAGCAAAATAATGGAAAAATCGTGCATTAAAAACTCCTTGATGTCCACTTAGTATATTTGAATTGTTTGTTTGTCTCTTTCAGGTGTATGTTGGATTCCAGGTGCAATTGGATTTGACTGGTATTTTCATGCATGGCAAGATTCCCACATTAAAGATTTCTTTGATTCAGATCTTCAGGGCCCACTTGTGGCAAAAAATCCATGAGAGCATTGTCATGGATTTGTGTCAAGTAAGTGATTGTGCTTAAATGAACTTTAGGTGCTACACAAGCAGGTTTCCACTAGCTGACAACTTTTCACTAGTAGTTGTGGATCTACTGTTTGACAGTGGTCCTCAATAAAACATTCTGTGGCTGAGCTTTTTTCTTTTCACTTTCCTGTTTTCAAAGCAGTAATATAAGGTTATTTTGTTTGTAGGTGTTCGATCAGGAGCTGGATGCCTTGGAGATAGAGACAGTACAGAAAGAGACCATTCACCCTAGGAAATCCTATAAAATGAACTCCTCTTGTGCAGATATCCTGCTTTTTGCTTCATACAAATGGAATGTTTCTCGCCCCTCTTTGCTTGCAGATTCAAAGTATGTATAAGTTACTGGAGCCCAATTTGTGTAACACAAATTTTAAGCTTTGCCAGTTATAGAGGTGCACAGATTTATGAATGTCTGTTACGGAGATTACCACTAGTTAACAATTTCCTTTTCCTGTTTAAAGGGATGTCATGGACAGCACTACCACCCAAAAGTACTGGATTGATATACAGCTGAGGTGGGGAGACTACGATTCCCATGACATTGAACGATATGCTCGTGCCAAGTTTTTGGATTATACAACAGATAACATGAGTATCTACCCATCACCTACTGGTGTTCTTATTGCTGTAGACCTTGCCTATAACCTCCACAGGTGAGAGAATATGCCTAAATGGATTGTGTAATTCATCAGTAGAGAAAATAAAGGAAATTTGTTTTGGGAAAGTTTTATATAAATTTAGTTTCCCCTTTTATTTTTGCATTTCAGTGCTTATGGAAACTGGTTTCCAGGAGGAAAACCTCTCATCCAGCAAGCTATGGCAAAGATAATGAAAGCAAATCCTGCCCTTTATGTGCTGCGTGAGCGTATCCGTAAGGGATTACAGCTTTACTCCTCCGAGCCTACTGAGCCTTATCTGTCCTCCCAGAATTATGGTGAACTCTTCTCCAATCAGATCATTTGGTTTGTGGATGATACAAATGTTTATCGAGTGACCATTCACAAGGTAATCTGTGTGTAAATGAGGATGGGCATATCACTTTTAAATATAGCTTTCACATAGGTGACTGCAATAACCCATTTATTTTTTTGTTTTGTTTTGTTTTAGACATTTGAGGGTAACCTTACAACCAAACCAATCAATGGAGCCATTTTTATCTTTAATCCCAGGACTGGGCAGCTTTTCCTAAAAATTATTCATACATCTGTATGGGCAGGACAGAAGAGATTGGGTCAGGTATATAAAAAAAAATATATTGTGTTGGTAATTTGCTAAACAATACTCCACGGTGTTATTCCTCATGTTCCTTTCAGAAATGCTGCCCATAGGAGGAAGTTTATATGTATCATTTGCTGCAATAATTTGGCAAACTTTAACTCTCACATTTTATTCTAGAACACTCATTCATTAGACAGTGTGGTCTTCAATAATTGTATGATCTTAAATAATTGTATGGTCTTTAAGACTTTATTTTATTTATGGATAGTAACTTTTCCAAAGTTGCATTCTTGCACTGGTCCTTTGCTTGAGAGCAAAAATTAGTTATATGCATGAATTGAATAAGCTGTGCAGCTCCTAAAATGTTAGATACTTAAGTTTTTTATGGATTTATTTTTCAAATGTAGCTGGCCAAATGGAAGACTGCAGAAGAAGTAGCTGCTTTGATTCGTTCACTTCCAGTGGAGGAACAGCCAAAACAAATCATTGTTACCAGAAAGGGCATGTTGGATCCTCTTGAGGTAAAAGCCAAAGTCAGACCTGATTCTCACAAAAATGTCTGCAGTCATTTTATTCTGATCCTGGACAGTGGACAGCATTTTGTCTCCTCTTGAACTGATACACTGGGTTACTATTATAGATGTGCTTTTAGAACTTTTGTTTCATATGGAACTTACCCTTTTTTTTTTTTTTTTTTTTTTTTTTTTTTTTTTTAAATGTAAGGTACATTTACTTGATTTCCCTAACATTGTGATCAAAGGATCAGAACTACAGTTGCCATTCCAGGCCTGTCTAAAGGTAGAAAAGTTTGGAGATCTCATCCTTAAGGCTACCGAGCCTCAAATGGTTCTCTTCAATCTATATGATGACTGGCTGAAGACCATCTCTTCATACACGGTATAAATCACATTCTAGATGTGTAGGTATCTTTTTTTTTTTTTTTTCAC
>WMED01000424.1:22419-35556 GCA_019650415.1 Pipa parva
TTTTTTTTTTTTTCTCAATAGGCATTCTCTCGTTTAATTTTGATCCTGAGAGCCTTGCATGTTAACAATGATCGTGCAAAAGTAATCCTGAAGCCAGACAAGACAACTATCACAGAGCCTCATCATATTTGGCCTACACTGACAGATGAAGAATGGATTAAAGTGGAAGTTCAGTTGAAGGATCTGATTTTAGCAGATTATGGAAAGAAGAACAAGTAAGAAATGCATTCATTGTAGTTTGACAGACTACATTCATAGGAAGATTAAGCATTTGTATATTTTCTTTAAAATTTTTCTTTTTCTTTCCAAACCACCTCCCTCCCCGTAAATTCAGTGTGAATGTGGCTTCACTGACACAATCAGAAATCAGAGACATTATATTGGGTATGGAGATATCTGCCCCATCCCAACAAAGGCAGCAGATTGCAGAGATTGAAAAGCAAACAAAGGAGCAGTCCCAACTCACTGCCACACAGACACGTACTGTCAATAAGCATGGAGATGAGATTATCACCTCAACAACAAGCAACTATGAAACACAGACTTTCTCTTCCAAGACTGAGTGGCGTGTCAGGTATGAAAGCCAAGAAAAAAATGTTTAATTTTATTTATAAAGCGCCACAAACATATGCAGCGCTGTACAATTCAGAATAAAAATAAAATAGACATGGGAAATTGCATTAAACAATACAGTATAATGGTAACTGTTCATTTTTTTCTTCTTCATACTTTCACATTATTATAAACTTAAAAAAAACTAAATTTAGTTTTATTTAAACAAATTGTCCTTTGTAAATTAAAATATTTATTAAAGCTAATTCATCTATTTTATTACATTTTATAGAGCAATATCTGCTGCCAACCTTCACCTCAGAACAAATCACATCTATGTTTCATCTGATGACATTAAGGAAACTGGTTACACCTACATCTTGCCCAAAAACGTTCTTAAGAAGTTTATTTGCATCTCTGATCTGCGTGCACAAGTGAGTGCACATATAGGAATGTCAGATTCTGAAGGAGCCGAAGAAAGTGTGCAAAAATGCTATACTCCTTTCTAAATTGTCACAGACACAGAATATTCATGCTGTTAAGATTCAGTGAAGTTTGTGATTCTGCAGTTTATTTTATATCTGCACTTTTATATTTTCTAGATTGCTGGTTATCTCTATGGTGTAAGTCCGCCAGATAATCCTCAAGTGAAAGAAATCCGCTGCATTGTCATGGTGCCCCAGTGGGGAACTCATCAAACTGTCCATTTGCCTAGCCAGTTACCACAGCATGAGTACCTCAAGGTAAACTTGGATTTTATTTTTTTATTTGCAAGACCATTGTTGACCTCTTATTTGATTTGGCAGCGGTTCTATGAAACTGTAGTTTTTTTGTTTTTTTTTTTTCCCCAAATGTCCTGCCATAATGTAATTTCATTGTTATACACCAATGTGTATAACACTTTTTTTTTTTTTTTTTTTTTTTTTTTTTTCTTTAGGAAATGGAGCCTTTAGGATGGGTACATACTCAACCAAATGAGTCTCCTCAGCTGTCTCCTCAAGATGTCACAACCCATGCCAAAGTAATGGCTGACAATCCAGCCTGGGATGGAGAGAAAACCATAATTATAACTTGCAGGTAAGTACATATTTCACTGAGACGTTGAGCTGAACTATAAATATTTGTGAAAGGAACTTCTGCATCTCCCCAGGCTCACTGTGCATTCTTGATAAACTGGGAGTCATTATTAAACAGCTAGAGGGGGTACAGCTTAGCACAGCCCTTAATTGCACAATCTACACCCAAAATTAATTTGGGAAACCTTCTTTGGACATTAGGCAAACTGCCATGCCTATCCAGTTACTAGAACACTTTTATTCTTTATTCAGCAGAGTCATATATAATGCGCATAAGAGATGACACTTGCATTTGTTTGGTTACATCAGGAAAAAAAGCTTAAATATGTGACTCCTTCTATGAAATATCTTATTGTCTATTCTCAGTTTTACTCCTGGTTCCTGCACCTTGACTGCTTATAAACTGACTCCCAGCGGTTATGAATGGGGAAGGCAAAATACAGACAAAGGAAACAACCCCAAAGGATATCTTCCATCTCATTATGAGAGGGTCCAGATGCTGCTGTCTGACCGCTTCCTTGGATTTTTCATGGTGCCAGCCCAGGGATCTTGGAATTACAACTTCATGGGTATGTCTATTTTAACACAGACTAAGATGCATTAGTTTTCAACATTAACCTAATTTGGGTTCTAAATATTCCTCTCTAGGACACTCCTCTGTATTGGTTTTCCTGTGCTTTTACTATAGATTAATGGAGAGCTAGTAGCTCTTTTATCCTTCATCTATCCCACCCCTTCCATTGTTTTGAGGTTAATCAGCTTGTTATTGTTCTGTATGTTACTATAGTGATTAATCATCAAGTTCATTTACAAGCATACTTAACTGTGCTGATGAATTTTGTGATGTTATCATGGTTAGGGTTTGATAACCTGCCGTCAACTTCTTAAAGGACCAGTAACACCAAAAAACACCGATTTAGATTAGCATGGCATTTACTGAAAAACAGCACTTGTATAAATGTTACCTTTAAAATTGCATTTGTTCACATTGTTGCTTTTTTTAGTCCCATTGTTTTCTATAGAGATTTAGATAATATTTGCAGGACAAGGCCTAGAGGTAGGCAGTTGCCTAAGGCACTGCCTATGCTGCTGGGAGGGGGGGGGGGGGGGGGGGGGGGGGGGGGGGGGGGGGGGGGGTGCTGTCCTGCTGGGTGCCCCCCTTCCTTCCCCAGCTCTGCAGTAGCGCAGCACTCACCCCTGCACTTCCCGAGCATGTCACTTCCTGTGACCCACTCACAGGAAATGACATTCTATGGGAGTGCAGGAGAGATGGTGCTTGTGCTACAGGTGAGGTGGAGAAGTGCTCAGGTTTTTTGGGCCTGGGGTGCCATGAAATCTTGTCCTGGCCCTGAATATTTCTTTCAGGAAGTGTCAAAGCCCAATTTTTAATGATAAATACCTAATTATTATATGTTAATAGAACACACTGTGCATTTTTTCGAAGCTCTGATTGAATATATAGTAACTATAACTGTATTTCAGGCATTTGCATTTTTTTGGTCTCACTATTTAAATGATTTAACTTAAGAAAAAAGTGTTCAACTTTAAATGGTAAACTGTGACTTGACCTGAGAATGTGAAGTAAGCTTTTTATCATCCTTTCATCCCTTTAAATTAGGTAGGAAATATACCAATAAAAGTTCAATAATAAAATAAAAACATTATTAATTTGATGTGGCAGGTTTTCTGTGCTTGTCTCTGAGGCTAACCACAAGTAGTAATTGTTTTGCTTTAATTTAATGGTCTGGATCCTCTAAGAGGATTCTGACAGTCAAATTTATTGATGATTTTGACAATGCAGGATAGATCACACAAAAGTGTTAAAATAGATTTGTACATTAAATTGGTGGATCATTTTTCATTACATTACATTCTGCTACTTTTTTTTATTTAGGTGTCAGGCATGATCCTAACATGAAATATGAGTTGCAACTGGCGAATCCTAAGGAGTTTTACCATGAAGTCCATCGACCATCGCACTTCTTGAACTTCGCTCTGCTGCAAGAGGGCGAGGTGTATTCAGCGGACCGTGAAGATCTGTATGCATGACCGTCATATCTGTATGTTCGAAGGACTTGTCACTGTTGATATTCAACATAAACCTTTTTTAGCACCTGTTCCTTGCAAAGCTGTTGATTGATTGCTTTTATAATGTTTAACTTGTGCAGGTTTTTTTCTCTGTCTGTATTTGTCTAGGATTTGTAAGGAACTTTGTCATTGTTAATATCTATAAAAGCTATTGTACCGAGTAGTCACATTTTTTTTGCTTTAATAAATTTTTTTTTTTATAAATTATTTTGTGTCATAATTGTTTTTGTCTACACTGAGTTAAAGGAACCTGCCTTCTGCAAGTATGTCTTTGCAATAATCAAGTTGCAGATACACCATCTACACTTTTATCCCTGCATCCTGTTTTAGGATTTAAGATTTAGGACTAGACTTCTAGTGAGGTCCAACATGATTACTTCAGTAAGTGGTTAGCACTGACACCAGGGGTGGCACCTAACACTGAAAGGTGTTCTTCTTTCATTGCGTGAGTCCTCTATGTGGGATTCCACACTGGTTTTACCAGTTCATGGTTAGATACATTGGAAACAGGTTGCTTTGTTCTTACTCTTCTCTTTCATTCAGGGCAAGGTGGCTGGCCAGTGTTAGAATGTAAATCAAGTAATTAGGAACCAAAAAAAATTTGCATATTGAAAATACACTTACTTGAATCTTGTCCCAATTTGAAACCATGGAAGCAGACATTTTCTGCCTGACCTGTCACTCAAACACTACAGGAACGCCCCCTAACAAGCAAGCTTTCCTCCCCTGTCTCCAAATATCACGTGCATGTGCACTAGCATTATCAGGTAACACAGCATCATCCACTACACTGTGCACCATCCCATGCTGTGCATCCCCCCCCCCCACACACACACACCTTTTTTTTTGACTGGGCAGGCTCAAAGCATATGTGTTTTGAGTCTCCCCAGCCAGTAACGCTGACAGCTTCCCCTGTAACTGACTGGGGAAGCTGTCAGCGTTACTTGCTGGGGAGACTCAAAGAGCATATGCTTTGAGTTCCCTAGTGAACGACCACGCTTGTAAATGTATATGGATGCTTAAAAAAAAAAAAATCTAAATCTTAGAATATAATAGTGTGGATTACGTAGTTATAAATAAAGGATGGGATTGAAAATGGGTTTTCCTGGTGAAAAAAAGAAGGTAAAACTGGAGACCACATAGAGAGAAATCAAGGGTGGAATAGGGAGAAATGAATATACAGGGCCACCAATCTATATTTCCATCTTAATTTCCTTATATGGTCATCCAGACATAATTATAAATGTTTGTGTTAATGCAGTTTCACATAAAAACATAAACAAGATACTGGGTTCACCTTTTATATAGATTTCTGTATTGGCCATCCCCTTCCTGTATATCAGTGGTTCTCAACCTGTGGGTCGCGACCCCATTTGGGGTCGAATGATGATTTGCCTGGGGTCGCCTAAAACCATTGGAAATATAAGGATTAAATGGGGTTGCCCAATAATAATAATTGGGGGTCGCCAAATCACGGAGAATTATACTAAAGGGTCACGGCAATAAAAAGGTTGAGAACCACAGCTATATATGATATAAATAATTCCATGATATATTATAATAACTAAAATAGTGGTACATAAATCAGCAGAAGCAAAACACGCCTAGATTTTATGATTAAACTTTAAATTTGCATAAAAAATGGGTAACGGGTGTCACAAAATTGATTTCATAATTACATGACAAAATTACTGCTTGGGAATGATTAATGAGCTCCTAGACTCAGGGCTATTGTTGCACATTTCATTAACATTGCTTGTAAAAAAAACTTGGCATTTAGTGTTTGGGCAGAACACGTATGTTTTTCCTATTTATAAATAATCAACGGCTGATAAAAGAAGGCTGCAGTGTCAGAGGTAGGATCTTTGTTTATACTTTAATGACTATTCCTATACTGACCATTTACAAATAATGCATTTGGCTGGACAGACATTTTCACTCTGCTACAGTTTTCACCCATAAGCTATACATAGCAATAAAAGATAGTTCATAGTGTCCTATTACTAGAAGTCCATGGGCATGTGCACCAATTAAAATATACAACCCTTCTGAAGCAGATAAAGGTAACTGCAGTTTTTGAAGAACTCTCTGTCACCTGCAGCCTTGTGTCTGACACAGCAACAGGTAAAAATATGCATGGTATGATTTAGAGCAGCAGTTCTCAACCTGTGGGTCACGACCCTGGCGGAGGTCATGAGGCCGTCCCACTGGGGTCGAGAACCGCTCCGGCACCTGGAAGTGCCCACAGTAACCCTTCTTATAAGGGTTCCTGTGGGGTGACGTCTGCTGCAAACGTCACCACGTGACGCGCGACGTGATGACGTTTCGGCCAAACGTCACCATCTGATACGCGTACGTGATGACGTTTCGGCCGAACGTCACCACGTGATGCGCGTACGTGATGACTTTTGGCTGAAACATCATCACGTCACGGCGTGGTGACGTCAGCGCCGGGGTCGCCGGCCGAATAAGGTTGATAACCACTGATTTAGAGGCTGCCTGAAGAATGCTGCAGAAAAAGGTTCACCTAATGCAAATGTGTGATTGGCCTGTAATAGAGAACAATGTAATCTGCTTGCATGTGAGCAGCTGGACTAAATCACACACTAAGTACAAAAGCTTTGGCCACACTTGTCATTTTGTCTAAGTTTTGCTACATGGTTACACCGCAACAAAACACCAATAAACTAAAATCCTACCTCTTGGAGCACTAGCACTGGTTTTCATGTCATTCATTCACTTTATGATTAAGTAGCTATTTATGCTGATGATTAGCACTTATAGGCTTATGACCTAGTAGTTTGTATTACTGCACTTATTACCCTCCTATCTGTCTATTTAAAGAAGTAAAGTTTAAAAAAATAAGTAAATATAAACCTTAACTTATATTAAGTTCCACCATTGCAGTCACAGCTTCATCTGGACTGTAATTTGTCTTCACTGAGGCAGATCTCACAGCGTTTCGACTGACACAGGAGCCAGCGTGAAGCTTGGTCGGCCTCTGGAAATGGTTCCCATATTATCACGCTCATTGTGGGGAGCATTCTCATTGGCCCTGTAATGAGACAATGATGACATTGAAACCCATTTGCACTGCTGATTTGATAAATGGGCAGAGCTTTGCGCTGGCTTCTGTGTCAGCTGAAGCACTGTGAGCTCTGCCTCAGTGAAGACAAATTACAGTCCACATGAAGCTGTGACTGCAACGGTAGAACTTAATATAAGTTAAATTTTTAATATCGATTTTTTTTTTTTAACTTTAGCTCTCCTTTATGTCTCCCTTACATGTAGTTTGTAATCTCTATGAGGTAGGGACCGCCTTCCTCTTGTTTCATTCACTGCCTGGCACTTAGAGTGATTTTAATGACTATATTCTTGTAATTTACTTTACTTGTACTATGTACTTTTCCCACTTCTGTATTATAATTGTATTGTTGAACTGAACAGCACTAAGTAACTTAGTAGTGTGATGAACATTGTTTCGGTGTGATTCACTTATACTATATATACTATATACTTATAGCTTATACTATACACACACTTCTTTTGCTGTGCAGTATGGCCTTATCCTAAGTGTAAGTAACACTAGCAACCCTTGATATCCAAGGTTCTAGAACAAAACAGTTTATTCTGCTACACACTTCACAGGAAGGAAATAGATATCAATAAAAAGGCAATTACAGTGAAATAAAACGCACATCTCACAGATACATTTACAAAGACCTTCAGTCTGCTTATAATGTAGGAAAATGTTCCAAAAAAAAAATCATAAAACCAGACAATGATAAGTGAACAGACAGGCTGTTGGTCTACAAAATGCAAAGGCAATAAGACAGATCAGAGACAACTAAGGAACTGAATCAATCGCCTTGACAGAGGCAGCAGATAGAAAGACCATTTGAGATAAGCAGATGGACCAAGGGTTCATGTAATCAGACCATGCTGTTTAAATGATTCTAACATCTAAAATAAGATTGATTTTTTTCCCTTCCAGATCTGGTACCATGCTGGGTTCCTTTGATGGGCCAATCCAACCCTTATGACACACATATCACAACTGGAAAAAGATTAGTTCTGAGTGATCCTGAAAAAAATGTAAAAGATTTGTTACTAAGTACCAAGTGTCTGAACAGTTTACGGAACAAATATGCATCTGCACCTCTGTATCCTGCAGCTACTGACATCTGAGCCGCTATAGCAGGACACTACAGAGCAGCGTGGGCTGGATCTCCCAGCCATGCCGCCCGCTGCTCCCAGCACTGCTCACATTTCCCCACAGCCTATCAGAGGCTTACACTCAAATCCCATGCAAATTAACTGAGTGGGCGTTGCCAAACCCAAGCAGGGGGCGGAGCTGTTTACGGGTTTGCTATTGGAGGGCGCGCTGTTTACGGGTTTGCTATTGGAGGATGCGCTGTTGTGCTGATTGCTGCTGGTATGACAGACTCTGCTAGTGCTGAGGGATTACAGTAGTCGCGTGGGGGGGGCGAGGGATGGAGGCTGTGGAACCGGTGTGGCTGAAGAGCCCGGGTTCTTTGTCGGTGCAGGATGTGTACCACATGGCGGTGTGTCTCGGTTCTGAACTGCAGACCCTGACGGAGCAGTATGGCCAAGATGCGGTGTCTGGGGTGGTCCCCCAAGTGGTGCGTGTGCTGGAGCTGCTGGAGAGTTACGCGGGCTCCGGGAGAGAGAGGAGCTGCACGGAGGATGAGCTGCTTCTCAGGGCTGTAAACAACCTGCAGCTGAGGAGAGAGGAGCGCCCGGGGCTGGGGGTAAGTGGAGCAGGATAATGTCACCCAGTGTGTGCCTGGGTACATACAGCTGCCTGGCAGCCATTCAGCAGGAGCACACATGCCTTGTACTGTGCTTGTTATTACAGGGGTAAGTGGGGCAGGATAATGTCACCCAGTGTGTGCCTGGGTACATACAGCTGCCTGGCAGCCATTCCCTATACAGCAGGAGCACACATGCCTTGTACTGTGCTTGTTATTACAGGGGTAACAAGTGCATGGGACTATTCAGTAGGTACATTTCCTGGAGGGCCACATCATGGCCCCTATCCTCTTTTGGTGTAATATAGTCTTATTCAACATCTTGCATTATTTAACTAGTTTGTGATTAAAATGTATGAATATGCGTTTTAACCTATTTTCTGCTTAAGGTCTTATTAATATTGCCATTTTTGCCCCCATTTCAAAGCTTTACAATTTGTTAGACTGAGAATGGGTAGAGGTGGCTAAACATATCACCATTAATGAATTGATTTTTATGCTACTTGGCACTGTTCAGTTCTTTATATGTTATCCAACTGTGCAGCTGTGAGTGCTGCAATTAGTTGCAGAATGTCACAACTTTGTCCAGTCCCTGTGGAGTTGTACATTAGTCACTTGTCAGTTGCATTTTAGTCATTGTCACCTGCTTGGACAAATACAGGTATGGCTTTAGACAGAGTGGGAAACCCCTATGCTGGTTTGTTTGTCAGGCTGGTGCTAAGAAAAGAGAACAGGACCTCTATTTACTGGGGACACTGGCCAACAATTGCCCAGTTTGCACCCTTCAAAAACTGACCCTAGCTTACATAGTAGCACAGTATCAGAGGGCTTAGAGGGGGTGAAACTAAGCCCCCTGCTCTCTGAGTTGCCTGAGTCCTTCTTTTCAGTGGGAAACAGTTTACTCAGTGCTGTAAAATAGGCCCGTTGGCTTAACTTAGGGGACATATTAGCTAGTTACAGGCTGGCTGTTTTTTTAATCATGCCACCCAGTCTGTGATATTACCAATCCTTTAATATTAGTTAAGTTATGCAGGAGATTTGGTATGGTTTAGCAGGGTGGGCACATGCGCTTAAATGATGATTCCAGCACCTGTTAGGAGTTACAACAGCAGGAAACACAGAAACCAAATGTGGGAGCCTCAGTCTTGTAGCTGCTTTTACACTTTCTTGTTAAGTCTTCCACCATGGCAACTTACACTCTACTTTGGGATTCCCTGAACTTGATGGAGAAGCCATACTTACAGAGTCACATGGAACCCAGTAGCTTCTGTTTTCTGTTTGGGGACTGAGCTGCGATTTTTTTTTTCCCTGTCTGTGTTGTGTATCCCGACCTATGACCACTGCTAGCCTGCCAGTTATGTCTCCAGGACTCTGTTCAAGAACTGGAACACTTACCATGCTCTCCCTCAATTTATTTGCCAAGGGATATGACATAACTTGGGTACCTGATCATCACTACATAATTTTATAGTTAAATGGCCATGTAATAAAAAATACAATTTTACCTATTCCGAAAATTCCTTTTCCTTTTATAGTTTATAAACGTCACAACGTTTACAAATCCAGTCAACTCAGGTCTAACTCTTTGTTACATGATATCCTATTCCAGAATTGGAAAAATCCCCATTACCGGTAGTTTTCCAGTGTATGTATACTTTGTATTCAAGTCAATTCTCTTATCTTTAAATTGTCATCAATCTTAGTATATTTAGTCTCACTTGCTCCATGCTTTGTCCTTCAGTAAAATAAAAGTGTTGGTGTGTACACAAAATATTATCTAGTAAGCACAACTTTATCAGTTTCTTTTTACTGGCAAGTTTTTCAAGATTTGATGTAGGTTATTATCAGTTCCGTCATGTTTTAGGATAAGGCAGTATGGGGTCTTGCAATATTATGGTCAGTTACTGATCCTTAATACAACAAATTTGAGCATGTTTTTGAGTAGAACAAGATCACGGTAATGTCTAAGAAAATGAAGTAGAAAAAATGCCTAACCACTTGACTACTTCTTCCAGGGATCAACTCTCTTATTAGGCTAAAAGAAACATTTCAAGGTAATCCCTTTAATGGATTGAACCACTGAGGAACTGGTAAAGCAGTTTGGGGTGTTTTCTTCTTTTCTGTAATGCTACTCCTAAACCTTCTCTCTGTTAAGTTTTCAAAGGCTAGGAGACTTTTCATTTAAATATGATGGTTTTTGCTTTTGCCAGGTAGCTCTGGTGGGTGCAGGTGGCTTCGTCAGTACACCCATAGATTTAGAGCCACGAGGACCTGCATGTCATGTCACAATGATGTATGGCAGTAGGGAGGAGATTTTGGATGCAGAGGGTTTTAAATGCTCAGGTGTTTTCCCTTCTCGTCTTTCTGTTCCTGCTCAAAAGGGCAGCTTCTGAGGTAGGTGGTGGAGCCATTAGCTGAAATGCATTTGGCATCAGCAGATGTTATAATAGATTTATAATGCTGCTTTTTTTTCTATTTTAAAGAAGTCTAAGCCCAAATCACTTTATTTGTTAAAGTGTTTAGAGTCCTCTCCAGCTTCCAAGAAATCTACTGCTTAGTCTCACTACTGTCCTGGTTGTGATGTTATACCCACCAGGGAATATACAGTAAAGTTATGTAAGACGTACTTGCATTCTCTTAAAGGCAACGAGATAGCTAGGATAAGCACATTTTTAGCTTTATCAACTTTTTTGGCTCAGCAACCTGGGGCAACTCCCTAAGTAACCCCAAGCCTTTCAACAAGACCAACAGGTGCTAGCTTCAACTCTGACTTCTCAAGCTGAGAATCTGTAGATTCAGATTTAGAAGAGAAATCTTCTAAGAAGATCTGTAAACTTTTTTTCAGAGGTAGTTAAGAAAAATAATTTCTTCCCAGTTCATGAGGCAGAGGCAATTAAGCAAAACATAACTGAGGAATTGAAGAACCCTGACAAAAAAATATTATCCTAAATGTTTTCTCTCCATGTTACTTTTTTCAACAGAAGATTAAAAAGATTGGGACAATTTTCCTAGAATGTATCTTCTTGTCTGTTAAACCGCTACATTATCACTTGATAGTTCTAGCCTAAGGGATTTTATGGATAGAAAAGTAGGTGCAGATCTTTGAAAAACCTTTTGTCATGGAGTTTACCACAGCACCAGTAGGCGTCTTCAAGAACTTGGGCAGATCTGCCTGCTGTTATGCCTTTTGAGAAACTGTGGTTTTGTGCATACTCATGCAGTGGGAATTGGCACTGGTCAACACTGAGAAGTGCAGTCTAAAGAGCTTTTGGTCTTCATCCTTAATTTCTGCAAGGGAGTAAGAACTCCTGGGTCATTGCCCTCAGGTTAAACCCCCCACCCACCCCACTGGTGTCAGGTGGTAAGTCTCATACAGGAACACTACTACAGACCTGGATCTGTAGCAGCATAGTTACATTATTACTCAAAGCACCTTTAACGCAGTGCAATATCTGGGCTGGAGGATTCTGAAGATCTTTGGCAAACTCTTAACACATGGAGCTGATCACCAGGCTGTAGAGAGAAAAGTTGCATAAATGGCAGGGAGATGGACATAAAGACAATATACATAAAACCCAGTGGTCAGTATTTAAATTTCCTGCCGCTGATGTCGTTGCTGATGTCAGTTGACCAGGATAGATGCAGAACCCAGTAGTGCTGGGTTGCATAGCATCAAGGCAAGTGAGCATAGATGCAAGCCAAGACATTGAAATTTTGAGAACCGAGGCAGTACAACACGCTCTCTCCTTTCATTTCGGACGTACTTAAGACGTGTAAGAGTTCAGTTCAACATATGTAGTTGCATACATAATACATCATCAAGTCGGCACATGAAGTCTAACCATTTTTAATTTATCCATAAGTACAAAAAGGTGCATTGGGAGCCTTTATAACTGTGATAAGGCAAAACTTGTTAAAGAGAGAGAGTATTGAAGAGATTATTAAGAACTTTTTCAAATCTCAGACCTTGAAGAAGGGCCATTTCTCCAAAATGTCCTCAGAATAGTTTTGAAAGTCCTAAGAAACTTGACATTTTAGCCACTGTAGTCCATAGTTTTGAAACACTCTAGATAGGTGTAATGATTGCCCTTTGAACTTTTAATTAACTAAGCAAGATCCAATTCCTATTATGTTGGGAATCTTATTTTAATGTTAAAGATGTCAGTATCTCTTTTGAAGACTGATCCTCTTTTTCTTCACAAAATGTTATCTTTTTCCCATAGATCCAGGGTATTTTTCTACCATCTTTTTCCATAAGAACATCAAAGAACTACAATGCAAGGATGTGAAAAAATGAGTACTGATCTACTGGGGGAAAATTAAAGAGCTTCTCTAAAGATTCTATTATATTCTGCTGGTGTCTTTTGCAGAAGCTAGAAAAGGCTGACCTGCATTAAAATCTACACTAGCCAGATGGCTAAAACTGTATTAGTTTATGAAATATCTAGACGTTCAATACCTTGTACATTGAGAGCACCCTCAACTAGTCTACTTTGTGCGCTAGGAAAAGATGGGGTTACCCAAGAACAAATCTGCCATGCAACATCCTGGGACTCGTAGAATATGTTTGTGATGAAATTGTTGCTGGAAGCTCTGTGTGCAGGGAAAGCTGTCTTTAATCACAGTTACAGTGGGGAAAAAAAGTATTT
>WMED01000425.1:0-30860 GCA_019650415.1 Pipa parva
CTTTGTAAAAATTAACATTTGTGTCATTCTCAAAACTTTTGGCCATGACTGTAGAGTAAAAATCAAACTGCTCAGTTTTTGATCAAATGCTGTGCAGGTTCCATCGGAAAGGATGCAGTTGTTTTCTCATTTGAAAGAACTAGTTGTATTAATTGCATTGGAGATAACTAAGACAGCAGCCAGGAAATTTAGAAGGAAATAGCTGAACAAAGAAATGACTGGTAATGATGGTAGGCAGGGCTGGCTCTCCCATTAGGCCACATAGGCAGATGCTAGAGGCGACGGGTGTCCAGGGGGCGCTCGCGTGCATTTTTTATTTTTATGTTTTTTACTAGCGACGGCAGTGTTGGAGGTAAGGGGGGCGGCGCAGGACAGGGGGGGATGCTGGATAGGGGGTTGCCTAGGGCGCCAATAAGGCCAGGGCCACTACTGATGGTAGGGCTCCTACTGTATGATTGACTATGCCGGACTACGCAATAAACCACATCCAATACCGATTGTTTATTTGCTATGGGAATCCACCACTTTAAGGGTGTTATTCACTAAGGTGCGAATTCGACTGTCAAATTCTCAAACAGCAGATTCCCATAGCAAATCTGCTACAATTTCCCCATTGTAAAGTTGTGCCAATTTTTTAAAGCTAAGACTGCTACAATTTCCCCATAATAGTCTCTACTGTGACGATATTCTTATTAAAAAAGATGCAACTGCGACAGTAGCAACCTATTGTGACTGTCTTTATCTGGCAAATTCGCATGTATACGCAACAATTTGGAGTTTAGTGAATAACTCCCTTAGCGAGTAAGCTGCACCCGCTGTCTGCAAATAACAGCAGCCCAAAAAGGGGAAAAAGGGAAAGCTAATAAAGGAGAATCCTTATGGTCACCTATGCATAGTCAATTCAATGTAGAGATTTAGGCATATTCATTTAGGGTGATGCTTTCTGCTTTGAAACAAACTGTGTGACTTTAATTGAAATCCCAAGGGAGGAAATGTAGCATTGTGTGAAATCTTAGACTATACCGATTACAGCTGTATAAATAAACACTGCGAGAATGGGGGAGTGTTTCTTAATTCTACAACAATTCTAGGATTATTTATTTGTAACAGCAGTAATCAACTACATGAACCAAGGCACAAATGCAAGTATACAGTTCCCCTTGGATTATTATAAGCACTACATACACATGCTGAGAATACACAAACACAGGGTTTCTAATAAAGTGTTGTGCACTTTGTTCAGTGTACTGAATATCTGATTATTTAATAAGAAGGTTCCGTATAGAGAAATAGCTGTGCTGGCTAAATCTAGCAAACCTGCATCAACTAACGATGAATCTCCGGACATGCGTCTTTGCATACATGCACGGTATCAGGTACTTGAGCGGTATCTTGGGGACTGTCTAAAGCTATATAATTGGTTCTGTCATTCAGCAGTGCGATGGACTATGGATTCTGTGTCAAATAACCTTTTTTCAGCCATCCTTCCTTTCAGATAGTGTGCAAGCTAGATTTGTTGAGTGGGTGATAGCAAAATTGCTGACAAGATAACTAAGGGCTGATCATCAGGGTTACTGGGAACGATGTGGATTCACTGTGCTGCAGCAATGTGATTTGTGTCTGAGGGTTCAGCGATAAAGGGCAAAATTGTCTGGCTACTAGAAGCATGAAACATTTGCTGAGAACATGGCAGCTTTATTGACACCTTCAGTTTCTGACACCAACACCTGAAGGCAAAAAAGTCCGCTTATTGTTGAATGAAGAATGAGACGAATAACTCACTTCCATATATTTTCTCTCTTCTGATCAGATGCACTGAGGTATGTGCAGAGTTAGCTAAATAAGCTAATCCTTAGCTTAATACAGGCAGACTACATTTATTAGATATCAATTCATTATTTTGCAAATTATGATAATTTGATCATTCAACCGTGGGGCTTATTCATCAAAAGTGAGAATTTGACCGTAGCGTGGGGTAGTCGGGCGGATAGTAGCAGTTGTCCTATTAGCCCTAGTCGGGCGGATAGTAGTCGGGCGGATAGTAGTAGTTGTCCTATTAGCCCTCTAATTTGCTACTTTGATCTGGCGGAGTAAGATTGGCAAATGCAACACAGTACACCATGCCAAATTCACTACTGCGACAGACTCTATAGCTTGATAACTAGATGAATTACCTGTGCATGCTCACGCAAAGTGACGCAAAGAGCTTTGTAAATGCGCGACTGTTGAAAGCATCTGAGTTTGTCTTGAATTCTCCACACCACAGAGTTTGATAAATATGTGAAGCACAGGAAGCAGCAAAAAAAGATGGATAAAGAAGAACTATGGGTATAAATCCATACTTACCTGATAGATCCTGCAGCAGTACACTAAGTATACTGCTGCTAGATCTGCATTCATTTCATGATCCTCAGCCCAGGATTGTCAGATGAATACATCACCGCTCCTCCTCACTTCCTGGTTATGTATATGACGTGAGACTCCTCATAGGCCTTGCTCCCTGCTCATTTCCACAAAGAATTCATTTTTTCAATCTGCGCCTGCGCATTAAGAAAATGTAGCTGAAATGAGTAGGGGCGGGGCCTATGGCACGTCCTACATCGTATACATACCTAGGAAGTGAGATGGAGCTGAGCTGAGGATCATGAGATGAATGCTGATCTAGTGTACTGCTGCTAGATCCATCAGGTAAGTTTGGATTTTAAACATAGTTCTCCTGTACATATGCAGTAATTATCGGTGCATTCAAGGCATTTACTTTTTTTGTTGTCCTTTTACTGTCCTACTTGCTTCTGGAGAATGAGAGGAAAGGAGAAAGAAGTGATAAATTAAAATGAAATGTTTTGTCGGTATTTACATCACGTTCCTGCAGCCTGTCTCATTAGTAAGAACAATAAGAGGAAAATGAGAAGAAACACCACACTCTAGTGTTTATTGCCCTGCGACTGCCATTGACCAAACATATGCACAGAGACTGATGGCAAAAGACGGTGGGGGTTATTCATCGAAGTCTGAACAGTCGCGTATATGCCTGTATTCATGTCTATTTGTGACTTCTCCAGCTCCCCTTATTCAACAATCTCTGCTATGTGCTGAATTCATGAACCAGTTCTGACGCTTACTCCAGTCGTGGACTTACGGAGCCCTTCTCATCAATTTGTGTGTGCGTGCACAGGTAATTCGGCTATTTGGCATTTGATGGATTCTGTCGAAGGAGCGGATTCTGCAGGGTGTACTACTCTGAATATACCTGTTTGCCTTCCCCACAAAAGAGTGGCGAATTGAGGGGTTTGATGGCAGGGTGCTAGTGTTGCGCAAGGCAACTAATTATTCAAAAGTAACAATGGCGACTGCGACTAAATTAGTCTACTACTAAACATGAACTAGGCACAAGGTGACATATAAAAATAAGTATTTTTCACTTATATACAGTTAGTGGGATATGATGAGACTGACATCACTGCCCTTCACTGGAGGAATTCTCCTCACTCCGCATGACTTCTCATCCTACTACTGTGCAACTGACTATAACACACAATGCATGCGATGGCGTCTGTCACTCTTCGCTACTTCATGAATAAGGAGAAGTGAATTCACGACTTCCTAGTCATATTGACGTGAACAGACACTGAGATACCATGAAAATTCGGACTTTGATGAGTAACCCCCCCAAGAATCTTCACATCTACATTTCAGATGAAAAAATGTGTGGATCTCTAGTGTGATTTGTGGAGGATTTACAAGGTGGTTTCAATGATTCTCTTTTTGTCCCTTCTCCCTAAATGTTAGGAGAGAAATCCATATGGTATTAATAGTGTTTGTTTCACTGGTGAAATAGTACAATTACATTTTCACATATATATATTGGGTTTAGTTATATTGAAGGGTATCCACAAAAGCACATGTAGTGAATCTCACCATTTTATTAACTGTTACATCTCATGCAGTATTGGCTTCTCATTCCTTAATTAGAGGCAGATGTTTCTTGAGACCATTAAAAAGTAATATGTACTTGGTTAGCAATATTCTAAACTATGGCATTTGCCACTGGAATGTCTGAATATTCATATGGCTTTCAACAAAATAGCAAAACCACCAGCCTACCGGGACCTAGAAAATCATTGTGGATGACTAAAGTACTGCACAATATGATTAAACTCAGATGTATAGAGAGCATAATCTGTCCAAAGAATTAACAGAGCTGGTGTTTGGGCGGAACAACCTAGGCATCGAGTCTCTTGCTGGCACAAGTTTTATATTATTTACATTTAGAATGATGCTGTTATGGAGAACATTTGGCCCAACATCTTGACTGGGACATACCTTTATTTCTTTATTTCAACCCAGGGCCCCGTGTGTAAAACCATCTCTAAAATAAATAAGCAGACTTAAAGATAACTGAGATGTCAGTATGTCAGTATGTTTTCTTGCTAGGTGTAAATCAGTGTATCATATTTTCTTGGTACAGTTGTGCTTTAACAGGTTTTGATATCTTTTGTTGTTGTCTATAAACACCTATATACAGCTTTGATATTTAACTCTTAATGATTAAGTTTACAGCAATCCAAGACAATGAGTTTGGATAACACAAGATAACACTATAAATTTACATAAAATCCTGTGAATAAACATCTGTTATGGGAATCCTACACATTTGAAAAAAACTGTTTCAATACTCTCCCTTTTTTTGGGTTGGGGGGGGACTTGTGATAAACATTTTCAAAGTCATGGCTATTTATTGGCTCCATATTCATGTTTTCCAGTTTATTTTACTGCCTCCTGTTCAACTACAATCATTAGAGAGGTACCCTAGAGCAGTGTTTCTCAACCTTTTTATTGCCGTGATCCTTTAGCACAATTCCCCATGATTTGGTGACCCCATTCATTAATTCTTTTCTTCTTTACACATTAGAACAGACAAAACCCTATATTTCCAATGGTCTTAGTTAACCCCTGGCAAATCATCATTCAACGCCTGATGGGGTCGCAACCCACGGCTTGAGAACCACTGCCCTAGGAGACACGACCTGGGGCTTCCCCTGCAACTAAGACCATATGCCCTTGCAGAGGATAAGGGTCAAGACTGTGAGTCTCTTAGATTCTATGATTACCCAGCACTGTCCTTGCTGCCTAGTGGTAATTAGAGGGAGACTCTAAAAACCAAGGGGCATTGCATCTCTTATCTCAAGCCATTTTAATCAAGGGCAATGTTGCACAGGGAAATTTGCCAATGCACATAGTTTCACAGAGTGTTCCTATGCTAGATGTCTTGAGCAGTTGCAGACATCATCAACTGGGTGTTGTTCTAGGAATTTTGTTTCAGTGAATAACCACACTGCAGCAGAACACCTATGGGGGACATTTATAAAGGTAATTTCGACCAAACTGCAATTCGATCAATTTCGCCATTTTTTTTTCTTTTCGCCACATCCTTGATTTTCCTCAATTTATATAGTATAATAAAATGTGTTTATACACTACACTTTACAATACTTTCAGCAGAGCTCCTTTTCTGTTGATATCGCTGATCTTTTGATGGGGACTTAGAAAAAAATGTTCTAAACCCTCTCCTTAGGGAATCATGGGTTTTCACCCTCCCTCAACCAGCCAAACACTTTTCAGTGATAAAAAAAAAGTCAGAAGGGGCTTAATAAATAGCGATATCGGCGATATGGATATTTTTAACCTAATTAAAGGTATATTGATATGCCAGGAGAAAACTGTTTAGATTTTTACAAATATCCCCCTATTATAGTGTGTATGCCTCACCAGTCTACAATGATAAACACAAACTGCAGGACCCTACTTCTTTAATGTCTATCTCCTTAATATCAATGGTTAATGCCTCAGGAGAAACATCACCAACATGAAAACAACTTTTTCAAAATCAAACTAAACCATTTGTTCAATGCTAATTCTGTTTTTTTGATATTATTCCTTTACTATTTTATTGTAGCAAACATAAAACTATTTAATTCGGATGTAGTTCAACATCAATGTTCCAAATAAAATACCACATGATTAAGAGATACTTGATGAAGAAATTCAATAAGCAATTAAAACTAATATAAAACCTGGCAAATGTTGCAGCATGTTGGCATGAGATTGCAATGAAATAAACTGATACAGGCTCTTGGAAGAGAAACACATATTTCAATTGCTAGTTGAGTTTGAAGACCCCATGCTCAGTCATGTTACACACAAATTAAGTTGGTGGCAGTAACTGGGATATCAACTATTGCATTTAGTACAAAATTACTAGAAAATTACAAGGTGTTTTAATCAATTCCAGATACTTGTTTAGGAGATCTCTATAATATCAACAGCTGTTTTTGTGAGACTGTAAGAGGAAAACTAGAGAGAATATTCAGAAACGTCTGTATTGCCCAGTCTGGGGGATTGGAGGCTCTCTCAATAACAGGTAAAAACTCCTTTCACATATGGTTCATTTTGCTATTGTTCGTGAAGGATTTTTTCCTCAAGTGCAGAACATATTACACATGTGATACTATTTTTAGCTTTAATGGAAGCCCCACAAAACCAGCATTTCTGTTACCCTTTGCCAAGTTGCTTATTATAGACTAACACTCCAAGAAACCAAAAAGACATATAGTGATCACAGACAATGGGCGCTTCACGATGAGAAATGTATCCTATGCTATGCTTATATTTATTTTTTTTTATGCTTAGCTTTTTATTTGTGAAATAAAACAGTCTGCAGAATAGTACAACGAAGATCAGAAAATATGGACTTAGACAGAATAAATACAAACACATAAAGGATGTCAAACTCAATAGGGGATGCTGTTAAAAAGACCTTATCGTCGAAAGGAAATGGATCTACAAAATAAGAGGAAAAAGTGCCAAGATTTCTATTGTACTATATACTATGGCTGACATGTGCTAGGGATTATATTTCAAGACTTAAGAATATCTTGGGTGCCTGGAAGCAACAGTTACCCAAGGAGGAGAATCTGTAATGAACCAATATTATGGAACTATTTAGGTGTTATTTTCAATCTTCTTGGCAGGATTAAATGGAAAAGTAAGCTTGACTATGCTGATGGCTTGAACTTTTGTATATTCTAAATAGGGTGTACTGGGGTGCAAGAGGCTCTAATGTCTGTAACACTAAAAGAACTTTATAAATAAAGAGAAATTCTAAACTGCAGGTAGATGTTTCATGAAGGGATCATCAGAACACCCCTCAAGGAACTATAACATGGTGAACACTGAATTCGGCCACTTTTACACCACCTGAAGTGCTATAGCATACTGGAACTCAAAAACACTAGAGACTGGAGAAGTTAGTAGATCTTCTTTACCTCATTATGGTTACCACTGGTTCACACTTAGACATGGAGTCTAAGTCACCCTTGGTCTTCACCCCGAACCCGTACAAGTGGTTATGAACTTTGTAACAAGGAACCCCTAGGTCACAGCCCTCGAGTAAACCCATGCAACAGTGACAGCTGGCTGTACCTCTGAAGATGAACTGGATCTCAAAACACAGGGCATAGAAACAGCTGAACTGTAACACACTGGATCTTGAGCTGCACCCATAGAGTCACTGAGAAGCTGACAGAGGACTGAAGTACTTGGAGCACTGGAACAGCAAAACTGTGGCCGTGGTACTTCTTATAGAAAGCAATGGAATATAGAAACACTGAACCACTTAGACACTGAAGCACTAATACAGAAACTGGAGACAAAATAATAAAGAACAGGATTCACATAAGGTAACAAGATAGGAGACAGATGTGTTTAGACTAGAACACCCAGGAGACACATGCTGCAGCACACATTAACAAGGAAGTACTGGAACACAAGGACAGTAGGCTCTGAAGAACCAAGAGGTAACAGGAGATGGTTGAAGAAATGCAGGACACACAACACAGATAAAGGAATAAGCAGATACCAGTGATGATTTTCAGCGCTCGACTTTTAAATCTCACTCTGCTACATCATGCCTGCCACTAGTGGGGAAAGGAAGTATTACAAACTGCTCTTCTACGTGTGGCTCCTAACATGTTGTTAGCTTTGACTTAGAATTCAGATTTTAACAGTGGCACACATTAAGCCACAGTGCTTATTGCTTTATGTATTTATCTATAAGTAGCTCACATCAACATGAGTTAATGAACACTGGACAAAAGATCTAGTGAATAGTGAATCTCTCTTTTCATGATATCTATTAATACATCCATCTGCAGTAGACTCTTATATATGTCATCATTCCACGGTGACAGAACACAATTAGGGGAATACTCCTATCCTTTCAGGGGACTATGCCAGATGATAGGAGGATATAAATCTCTTTTGACATTTCCCATAAATCAGTAACCAGTATGTCTGTGCTTCAATCTGGTGCTTGTTAAGGGTAATATATCTCTGTGTGATTAGTAGACTTTCGTGTTTACTGTACCTTTAGCTTGCTGCAATGATTACTTGTCTTAAGTCTATCTGTAAGTTTAGTAACAAATGAATATCTTGTGCCATCCATACAAGAATTTTCTAGACAAATTTGAGCCATAATGATTAATTGTACAAATCGGTAGAGCGGAAAAGACTACAGCTAATGAACCAAAGTAGTAGGGATCTGTAAAAAAAAAAATCATTTTTGAAAAAGTTGGTAAATCATCTCACCTGACTAATTTACATTAATTGAATTTCTCTAAGAAATTGTACAGTTAATGGAACTATAGTATGGTTAATCATATGTTTGAAGACCTTATTCATCAAAACAGTGAATTTTCCTGCATTTGCCGCTTCCAGATAGTGAATTTGCAATCAATTCAGACACTTCTGAATGCACCGAGCTCTTTGCATCACTTTGTGAGCATGTGTACAGGTAATTAGGCTATTTATCAAACATCAGAGTCTGCCAAATTACAGAATTCAGCAAGGAGTACTGTGTCTGGCAGTTACATCACCAGACTAAAGTGGCGAATGACAGGGTTGATGGCAGGAGTTCACTTTGAGTTGAATTCTCAGTTTGATGAATATGCCTCACATGTATTTTATGTTTATGTATCTATCTATAGGTACACACATATTTACGCCATAAAATATTTGCAGCTTCTTTCTTTCTGATAATTAGAATCATTTTAAAAACCTGATTTATTGTGGAAAAAAAAAAAAAAAAGATTTCTAATGAAACAATTACGGGATCCCCCATCAGACATGCTCTCCTGTTCCGCGCTGAAATGGAAATTGACAGATTTAATAAGAAAAAAAGAAACAATCCGTGCATAGCTATTTATCATGGATATCTTAAAAAGACAATTTTGTCAGATATAATATTGAAGGGAAAATACCGGAAACTGCATCCGGACATTTGGCCTAGCAGAGCCACTTTGGAAGAGAATGATATAATTACCTTTCAGAACACATTAATCACAATTTATACATCCAATTCCAAATGTGTTATTTTTACATGCTTGTGTTTAAATTGCTCCTGGATAGGTAATTGCATAGTTTCGTATGGATTGATGCCATTATTGTGTTGATAAATGTCCTAAATTTACTCCATACAGAAATTTTCTTTCTGTCGTGATCTCTCTGCAAGATGGTCAACTTCACAATTTATACGACTGGACAAACATAAATGGATTTTTTTTTTCAGAACAAATCAATGTGTTTTGCTGGTAGGCACGTGCTTTAGGTCTACCAAAACTTTGTGTTTACAGAAAATCACATATATCTGCTTTTTACCTTAAAAGGGGAGAAGTGTTTCTCCCCAGTAGATGTTTCATCTGTAGCTGGATGATTTAGTACACAGCCCTGAAAAACTCCCGCACCAGGAAATGTGTGTGATATAACTGTTAAACACGAGAAGAAAAAGCTGCCTGACTATTGGTTAAAGTGGACCTGTCACCTCAAAATTCTAATACTAATTTAGGATGTACTAATGAAATAAACGTCTTTGTAAATATATTTGTATTCAAAAAAATGTACCTTTATACAGCTTTTCTCTGTCATCTTCCCTGTCAACCTGACTTTTCTTTCCAGAGTTGGGTGGACGGGGCTAAATGATGATTGACATTATAGCTCATACAATCATATCCCTTAAATCATGATCTAACAGGGATTTAATTGGAGGAGCTATAATGTCAATCATTTAGACCCGTCCACCCAACTCGGGAAAGAAAAGTCAGGCTGACAGGAAAAATGACAGAGAGACGCTGTATAAAGGTACATTATTGAAATACATATATATTTACAAAAATGTTTATTTCATTAGTAGAACCTAAATTAGTATTAGTTTTGAGGTGGCAGGTGCACTTTAAGCAGTGTATTGACCTTTTGGCATCATCAGCCATGCTTTGTTTACCTTCCTGGGATGCAGGATATTAACTTATTTGCAGGCATTACATTACAGATTAGGTAAAAATGTCCAGGGGAGGATAACCTTTCATGGAAAACTGTCCAGTACATGTTACACATACATTCGGTGTTGCAGGAGTTTTTCAGTACTGTTTCATCTGAAGCAGGATTATTTATTACACATCTACTGGGGTGAAATGCTTCTCACTAAGGTATAGTACTGCATATATAGATGTAATTTGACTATAGTTCCCCTTTAAAAAATGTGTATAAACATACATCCCTATAAAACAGACATCAATCACTCCTTTTTTTCTACATAATAAAATATAGCAATTCAGTTTGTGAAATGTTCCATGATTATGTTTAATATTAAATTTCGCTGAGCACAGTCAACTTCTCCTGTGCTTATAAATTGAGGATAGTCCTGATACAACCCTTTGAATCTATAGGAATATCACTGAATAACAAATTTCATTAAATTAAAATGTATGAAATACATATTAATGCTGGGTGTTCCATTTTTGCAACCAAAATAGTTTATAAATATTGCATATATTTTGGAAACCATATTTATTAAGACATTACTCTAACAATTTCAGAAATTATCTTAAACTACACTGATTAGAATGTTCAGTCCAATCAAATGTGAGGATACAAACTATGCAGGGTCAAGAAAGCTGGAATAAGTGGTGTAAAATTGGATCCTTTTAAAGAGAGATTACAAAAAAAAGGTATAAAAGCAAGGAATCAACTTATACAGTAACTCAGTTTGTATTACTCTCTATACAGTACTGTAGTATACTTAATAAACGTATTTATTATCAATAAGAGTAGTATCCCAAATTGTTTTCTTATAATATAGTAACATATTAACATATTAATGAGTTTATAAGGCTGAAAAAAGACACAGGGCCATCTAGTTCAGCCTCTTATCCTGGAATGTTGCAATGTTGATCCAGATTAAGGCAACAGTCAATTATTCTTTCTGGCAATCAAAATAATTCTCTGTATCATCCCAGCCTCCAGCTATCTAGTACCCAAATCTTGTAATATTCCCACACTTAAGGAAATGTTTGAATATTTTCATGGAATCAGCCATGACAACTTCTCCAGGCAGAGAGTTCCATAACCTCACTGCTCTTCCAGTACAGAATCAACATTGATGTTGTTGCAGAAACTTTTTGCCTTTAAATGTAGAGCATGATCCTTTATTATACTTATAGTCCTTAGTATAAATAGAATGTGTACTGGCCCCTGTTATAATCCTACATGGTTTTTAGATCACCCCTAATCTTCTTTTATTCTAGACTAAACAACCCCAATTTTGATAATCTTTCTTGGTAGTTTAGTTTGCCCATTCCTTTTATTACTTTAGTAGCCTGCCTGGTGCCCAAAACTGCACACAATATTCCATGTGTGGTCTGAGAAGTGGTTTGTAAAGTGGTTTTATTATTTTCTCATAATGCGCATCTATACCCCTTTTGATAAATATATAGAAAACTCACTGGAAGAGGAGATGAAAGGCCAATCTTGATGTACCAACAGCTCAATAGGAAATGTGGTATCTTTGGCTAGGTTGCTTGGCTATTTTTTACAAGCTTCATGGATTTAATCAGACATCAAATAATGGTTGTGCTGTGGTATCAGCATTGCTGTGATAAATACATATTATGGTTTGATTATAAGCTCACAATAAAAGGTTTAAACTAGAGTTTTTATTGCATTCAACTATGATATTCATTTTGAACAATAAATATTCAAGTCCTGCACTTTCTGTAAAACCCATATTGTCTTGTGTCTTGTAAACAATTCTCACTGGATAACACATCTAATGATAATCATGTTTATTTAGCTGGTAAATCAATATTTAAATTGATAGAACTTATGTTTATATTACAGGCTATACACATGAGTATTGCATATCAATAATTAGCATGACTACCTTTGTGGATTATGAATGAAAACCTCAGTAATGGTTTCTACTTACAGTCAGTTCTTATTTTATCAGATAAAAGCAGTTTTGGTGTAACATTATTACTGTTCTTTAATTTACTTTCAGCATGGTATTTTAATGTATTAGACACAATGCAAATGCAACAATTCTCTCTGGCATACATTTTCTAATTAAATTGTTACTGAATATACATTGCATATAAATTTGCCAAGTGCAACAATTTGTTTGTATGAAAAATCTGTCTAAATATTTTTGATGCAGATGGTGCCTAGTGTAACTGTGACAGATATAGACACTCAGACACAATAAACATCTCAATTACCTTGTGCCATTTTATGTTAAGGTTCAATTTTGTTATTCCAGAAAGAAATGTAAAGTTTGTTTGTTAAACAACACATTAGTTATTGAGTTAGAGGAAATCAAACTATTTATGCTTTCAAATGTCTTTGATGTTCAAATAGAAGAAAAATGCCACTTAGATTGTAAGCTCTATGGGGCAGGGTCCTCCAACCTCTTGTGTCAACTGCAAACTAGCACTTAAAGTGATGTATCCTTGTGATATTTTACTTGTATTGTATAATGCACTTTTCCCATGTCTGTATTGTACTTGTATTGCTGAATTGTACAGCGCTGCGTAAATTTGTGGAGCTTTATAAATAAAATTATACATATACATACATGCAATACTGTTCTTTCATTAGTCTTCAAAGTCTAAAAATTCCTGTGGGAGAGCATCAAATACTTATTCTAAACAAATGTAAGTTTATCTCACTTACATGCTAATAATGTATTTCAAATGACATAAACCCCTTAACCCAAACTAAAGGAGAAGAGCTTTAGCTTCTACTGGATCCCTAAAGTCAATAATGTGTGGATCTCTTTGTAACAATGTACCTTGCATTGTGATGAAAGTACTGGGAGCTCAAACAGAATTAATTACAAACAGAATAAGGAATATTTTATAAGAAATTAGATAAAGCAATTTGCAGGGCTGGTGCAAAAAGAATCCAAAGGATCTGACTAAATTGTTTTAGTTGCTTAAGTTAACTTAATCACCTGGAAGGCTGGGGCTCATAATATTCATTATTGTTAAAATGAGAACCTTTCTTATACAATTCCACATTTTTATTTCTATATTATAAATAAGTTATCAGTCCCTTACTTCCTTTCCCCTTTTCTGCCAACTGCGGTCCTTGGGTAAAGATCCCAATGATGTAAAGCAGAGAGAGAGCATATTTCAGAAGACTGTCCCAGAAGTGACAGCTCTTCTAATTAGAGCAGAAGTTCTAACTCCTTCCAATCTATGGACTAATGCCAACGTAAGTGATCAAGGCTGAAGGTGCAGATTTAGGTTAGGTTTTAGGTTTATATAGGGGTATCTCTTAAACATCTGAAGAAGCAAGGGGTGAAACTATGAGAAAAGTCTTATCTACTATGTGGATAAAAATACAGCCCAATATCACAGTGAAACTGTTGAAAACTATAGTGAATATTTGTTACTAAGTATTAAATGTTACATCTCCAAGGGTTCTGATAAGCACTCTGATCATTAAAAGTATATATCTTATTTCATTAAGACTGGATCCCAATGTACTAAGGTACAGGCAAGTGTGCCCACAAGTGTATTTAACACAATGCATGCCTTCCTCCATATAGTAAGCAGGGACTCACCCCAAAGGATTGTGTTAGCCTAGGTCATCAGTGTGCAGATGCAGTGCTGGATTTGAGATTTAGTTATTCATATCACTACAAGAGTAAGAAGTTTATGGCCGCCTTGCCTGTGTAGCGCTATAGTTAGTGGTATGTATTAATGACTGTTATGTACCGTAGCAACATTTCATGTGTGTATATAGATATAGATATATATAGATCCAAACTATTAGAGAACCTCAGGGACGCAGTTACACTTTGGAGTAGGCTAGAAATATAATTACTACATGTGGTGCATTAAAGTTATCATACACAAAACAGGATGCCAGTGCTTCTTGCTTAAAAACAACACACATTTATTGTTAAAACATGAGAGGCAGTATTCTGAGAGTTGCAGTTCTGCATCATAGGAGCAAATATTCACATTAATACATACAGTGAACACTACATTTTAGAAAAAGGGAATATGCAGTGAATACAGGTAAATGCAATCACCATAGTTACCACCATTGAATTAAATATCACTTGAGCCCAATGTAGATCCTTAGAGGGGTTCTGGGTGGCTCTGAACCTCTGGATGGACCTTCACAGAGCTTCCTTCTGGAGATGAGGCTAAGCCCTGGTCCCTAAACCTATCCTTTATGAACCCTGGATGTGTATCCCTTTTCAGTGCGGATTGCACTATGCCCCCTAGGCCACTAAGCTCCTGGTGGGGTCTTATGCTACCCAGCTATATGTACTATACTGTCCACTCTTACACCCTAAGGTGAGCTAGACGTGATAGCTATATTCCTAGCATAGGTTTCCCTTTAGAAGCCGTCCACCAGCATGGTAGACATTGGATTACGACACCTTTTGTCTTTTTACTAAGGCATAAACAAAGTGGTTCCAGGAAACTAAATAAATGGGGATGAGAGAAAGGAATATAAAAACAGTCTTTTCAAATGAGCCTACAGGACCTGTTACTTAAAGTTGCTGAATTACAAAAGATTAAATATTGATTAAGCTTTGTCTGATTTTATGTAGGCATAAATCTAAACAATTCTTCAGTCAGACTACTGAAAATTACTGTGTCAAAGGAACCTGCTGTGCTAGGGAAACTTGACTTTAAGTCTGATGGTTTAAAATGGCTACACGAGGACTTATTGGTCTACAGAAATTATGGTTTAAGCAGACTATCCTCCTGTGTATAGGGACCAAAACAACTGTCTAAACCAATAAAGGTTCGATGTATGTGGTCCATTGTATGTGGTCATCTGTAGACTGATTACCTCTGACCCAAATAAGTGACTCAGTCATTTGGTTTACAGACAGGAAAAGGTTCCTTTAGGGCCAGGATGGTGAACCTATGGCACTTGTACCAAAGAGGGCATGCAGAGCCCTCTCTGTTGGCATGCCAGCCGTCGCCTAATCTGCCTTCAGTACAGGCCGTGGACCCGATCCAACACTTTTCAGGCTACATCCGTGGCCTGCACTGAAGGAGCGCTTGTTCACAGGGAAGTTCTCCTCCCCTGACGCATGCGCTCTCTGCCCCCGGCACAGGCAGGATGATGTCACTCATCAGCACGGGCGCTTCAGGGGAAGGCGCTGGTAGTGACGTCACCTTTTTGGCACAAAGTTCGACACCCCTGCTTTAGGGCAATCAATATAAAAAAGAGATAAACACTTATTTGAAAACAAGAAAGGCATCTCTAACTAAGGATAAAATACAAACTATCTACTGTGTCTATGTTTGCATAAGCTGTTTTTTTTTTTTTGTTTTTTTTAAGAAAATGTATATAATCCATCTGATAGAATAAATGTTAATGTAGAAAGAACTTGCCAAAACAGCAATTTCCCCAATGTATAGAAAGGATCTCAATTGAGCGCCATGTGGTTACAAACTCCGGCAGATGACAATCAATCTACCTCTATATGACATGCATTACATCTGAGCCTGACTGAAAGATAGGAAAATGTTCTCTTATTTGCATACACCACTGATTACCAAGGTGTGACAGATTCAAACATTAGCAATAATTTAAAAGCATTATTTTTAAATACAATTACATTTTTCTATCAAAAAACAATACTTGTTATAAAGCGAAAGGCTTGTAGAGAACTTGATTCTCTGTTTTAGTTAATCCAGTCTGATTTGCATGACGTATGGTAATCTAAATATAATTTATTGATTTTGTGCCTGTTTACATAAGTGGCCTAGAATAAACGCCTTTCAGAAATATGAACAATAATGTCGAAATAGTTACTCAATTCAATAAAAATAGCATGTTTCTAAATGAATGTCTATTCAGAAGTACAGTAACTGTCCATATATACATTTATGTATTATTTTCTCTGTTTCCCTCATTAGGAGTGACAGATCAATTTTTTTATTGTTACTAGATTTCATAATTAGTGCACAATACTCATAGGACCTGAGATCACTCATGCTAATTCCACTTCGATGAAGAAAAAGAAGACACTTTTTGGAACCTTACATACAGAGTCACATGCTCTGCTAAGAGCAGTCAGCATAAATATATATAGATAAGACAGATAGCACAGTCATTCAGCCATCTTTTTGGTAATATTTATTTTAAGGACATAGTAGAGAATTTATTTTTGCATGGATCTACAGTAGAGAATCCCTGAAACATATTTTTAACAAAATTGGAAATACTCTCTCTAAAGCAAAAGAATGAAGAAAAAAGTTTTTGGACAAAAATTTAATAATATATCAACAGGTGTGGATGGTCAGGTTTAGCAACCAATCAGATGTTTGCTATCATTGTTTTAGCTCAAGTAGTACACTTAAATCCACCTGTTGATTGATTACTATAAGCTACTGTACTAAGCCTTAGCTAAGTTATTTTCTGTGGATACATTCACCTGAATGTGATATTTGTACCTCAAGATAAAGAGTCCTTCAGTGCCACGAAATAACACTTGGACCTAGTATTTCATCTATAAACACTGTCCAAAGACACAGTTCTTAGAACCACCAACCCCTAATTCATCTGTAGACTTCTTTTCTTAAATTGCTAGTCCCGAAGCTCTACTGGACGACTAATCCTAGGGCAGTGATGGCAAACCTTTTGAGTGACGCGTGTCAGTATTCTGTCGCAGTCACAAGTTTATGATAGGAATATTGTCACGGGTTTAAAACAGGAAATTGTCACGGTTTTACAATGGGGGGAGCATTTAGTCTTGTTATGGAAATATAGTCGCGGTTTTGTTATTTGGAAAACTTGTCACAGTCGCAGATTTACAAGGAGAAATTTGTTGTGAGTTTGCTATGGGGAGAAATTTGTTGTGAGTTTGCTATGGGGAGAATCTTCGTGGCTTTATTATGGGGAGAATTGTCGTGATTGCGGATTTACAATGGAAAATTGTCATGGTTTTGCTATGGAGGGAATTATCGTAGTTTTGTTATGGGGTTGTGGAATTACAATGGGACTACATGAGAGTGCGACACAAATACCAACCATAATGCATGTCAGCAAAAACGTCTCGGCAAGTCACCTCTGACATGCTTGTCACAGGTTAGCCATCACTACTGTCCTTTGAAAAACCTATACGATCCCTTGTTCCAAGTATCTTTCGTCTCACAAGCTGCAAATTCTTCTAACTCTGTCTCTGAGTACAACAAAGGTCATATAAACCAGAACCTGACTCTGACTCCTATTGTAATCCCATCTAATCATGTTTTTCTAGAACCTTACACATTCTATCAAATCTTCCAGGTGACAGAAAACATAAGGCAGTTCTTACCACTAATAATAGAAATTACATTTTACCAAACAATATCTTCACATTCTACTACACATACATAGGGGCCGAGTCCTTGGTCAGGTCATAGATGGAGTTTACATCTCTCCATACATGGTCAGCGGGTTTATGTTAAAGTGGTTTAATCCTACATTCATTGCATGTGCTGTACTTTTCTGCCTTCTATTATCTTTCTAGTATATTATTCTCAGCATATAATACAATAGTGTGAAAAAAAAAATACAACTCAATGAAAGCTGATAGCACTTACCTAGTACCGAATTCACTAGAGTATGATTAGCATGCGCTGGGTCCGGAACGCTGTGTGTCACATTTTGTCTGGTGTATGATATGTCGCGCACAAATTCGACAACATAGGAAGTGCTGTGAAGGCAGAGGGAGCGTTCACAATGTCGCTGGTAAGTACAACAGAAAAATATGCTGGCGTATTTGTCTATTTTTTTTTCACACTAGAGTATGATGTTTTGCGCATCAAACACTAGTGTGAACATAGCCTATAGAGATCTCACCTAATCCCATTGTATTCTGTGGTGCTTTACATAAAACATATATAGGGAGTGTGCCCTAAAGCCTGATTTTACAGAGAAATTGCCAATTATCTTACTTTGTAGACACAATTTAGAATTTTTTTTGAGGCACGGATCGAATCTATAGTAAACTATAAATCCATCGAATTGTAACTGATATGTGCATTTGGGTAAATAAATACTGTTTTTAAATTAATTTTGGACTTTTGAAGACAACTGCTGCTTGCCTGCTTACAAATCCTGGGGATACTGCATTTGATCAATTACTGTGTATACATTTGCAAAATAAAATGTCAGCAATTGTTTCACTTTTACCAGTTGAAAAGTTAAATTTCGAATCATTTCAAACAAACAAAGCAGGTTCTACAAATTAGTTCAGGAGCTAATCTGCGAGAGGATCACTCAAATCCAGGCAATAATATGGATTCACAGCACTCAACATAATTATAGTGCCTTGTAAATAACACAAAAGATAGCTTTCTAGCGATTAGACTTTTTAACAGTTTTGATGTGAATACTTAACTTGGATGTGGTTTTGTAGTTTTCTGCCAGAACAATATCTGCCTTCTTATCAACGAAATAAAGGACTTCATTTTATCTTCTGCATCAACAGATGTGTAATGGGATTCGATGGGAAAGTAATGCAAGTTCATCAGGCATGATGGGATTTGTATACATATTTTATTTTATAGATAACATTTCCCACTAGCTATATCTCAGTTTGGGCTTGCTAAGGCTGTTATGCTGTCCAATTTGCTAAATAAAAATAGTTTAACTCTACCTATGATGTAAACGTAGGAATATACAGTAATTTGAATGAACAAACACTGAATGCACTTGCAATTTTATCCATATTAGATGTTCGTTTATATCATGTCTCAAGGGGGTTATTCACTAAAGTGCGAATTGTTGTGCATAGGTGCGAATTCGCCAGATAAAGACAGTCGCAATAGGCTGCTACTGTCGCAGTCGCATCTTTATAATGAAAATATTGTCGCAATCGCGTCTTTATTATGGGAAAATTGTCGCAATCTTGACATTAAAAAATTGTCGCGACTTTACAATGGGGAAATTGTAGCGGATCTGCTATGGGAATCCGCTGTTTGCGAATTCGACAGTCAAATTTGCACCTTAGTGAATAACCCCCTCAATCTTTACATACTGTCTGTAGCAGACTGCGACTTAAATAAATGACTGAGAAATTATGCTATTCTTGACCCAATGGTAATCAGCAGTTTGGTGCTCCAATTAAAACATTATTATTGATTATTTTTGATTTTCTTAAACTAGCAATAAACTCAAGCAGAATCAATTGTGATCTTTCATATAAAGGATAGATGAGGCCAGGGAAGCATTGTGTGAATACAGTAGATCATTCCCATTCATATTTATTAATATTATTTTATGTTCTCCATAGGACATACAGTATATGGAGGCTTTATTAATATGTAAAGAGTGAAGGAGAGGAGAGGTATAAAGGAAAAAAACAATCAACAAAATGAAAGTGCCCCAATGCTTTACCAGATATTATATAAGTAAATATGTGATTTCACAAATTCTACATATATATACGTACTTATATTTTTATTTATAAAGCTCCACAAGGTTACGCAGAGCTGTACAATCCAGTAATAATACAGACAAAGGTATAATAAAGGAATAAAGAACAAGTGAAGTAAAATACAAGCCTATAATCAAGAAAATACATCACTCTAAGTGCCAGGCCATGACTGAAACAAGAGGATAGAGGTCCCTGCCCCACAGAGCTTACACAAAGTGGTGTCACTTTGTGAATACGCATAATCTAAAGCTCTATAGAAGACAATGTGATTGGGTGTGGTTTTTTAACCAACACATACAACATGGCTGTTATCAGCAACTATAAGAACAGAGGGAAAACAATAAAATTAATGAATTCAACTTCTAAGATAACATTTTTTACAAGTGCTGTATTTGAACAGCCACCATTGCCAATACATATGGGAATTTTATTTATTTATTTATTTTGCCGCAGTTCTGATTATTTTTTTTTTTTTTTTTTAAACTTTCCTTTAGTATTCTTGTATTGCACTATACATAATACGCTAATGTTCTGCAGCCGCAGTACCCATGGAATACCAGCATTGCCAAAGGCTGAACCCAAGTCTATTAGACACCAGCCTGGGCGAAATTTATTAAACTCGAAAAAGCCGTTTGCTCTTTTGCAAGTTTAATAACTCAAGAGAATGCTTTGAAGTTTCTCCCGGTAAGTATAGTGAGATTTGCCTCGTGCGATACTTGCCGCGACAAACTAACAGATGCAAATGTAATCAAGTCCACATAGCAACCGCTCATACACACTTTATTTTGACCTTGTACATGACAAATAAAAAAAAAAACTGTTGCTATGGGTTATTATTGCAAATATATGCACTTTAGCGCAACATGTTATCCATGAAGGCAGCCAAAATAATGAATGTACAAAGGCCTGTAAACTGTAGATAAAGAATTTCAAGTTCATGCGGCCCAACACAATCTGGGGGATTTTATGAAGATATGCCAGTTATTGGCGCAGCTGATGAGAGGGACTGTGTAATATCAATGACTCTAAAGTAAACACTCAATCCCTTTTAACTGGACATGGAATGTTGGGTCAATATTTGGCCAGGAATGCAATAAAGAATTGTTATCAGGGGAAACAGAATGAAAAGAGCATTCTAATATAGTTACAATTTGTTTTTTTTCTTCAAATTTCTTGGTTTATTACTGAGCTTAATGGATTTAGACAGGAAATTAAAATCTGTTTAAGCTGCATTCCACTTCGCCTCTGTGTAGACAACGACTGAAACTTAAAATAAATATTAAAGGAATGCCTTTTTTTTATATTTACAGTATATAGAAAGTTCTATTATTTAGAATTTTTTACATTACCCATTTGAACAACTGCACTTTCTCCCACAGCCATGCATAAACCCACACATTAGTGAATTCCAAGTAGATTACTCAGCTACAATCAAATGCCTTGATCCAGTTTTGCAGTTAGGTCTTCAAATAAGTTGATCATGTTTTGCAGGCCCAATTCTTTATAAAACCATAATCAATGTAATAAGTACTGTATTATAGTATTCTAAATAGCATCTCACATTATGTCTTAGAAATGATCCATGACCAATAAATGCATTGCTATGATATTATGTTTGCAGTTTCCTGTGCACTTGATTAAATTTGCATATGTGTTAGTAAAAAGAACAAAGACAAGAGAGTATAGGTGATACCTTTTATTGGCTAACGGAATAGATGGTAAAAACCATTTTACTATCTACGTATTCCGTTAGCCAATAAAAGGTATCACCTATACTCTCTTGTCTTTGCTTAAATCTCTGGCTAACACGGTGCTACACTCTACTGCCTCAGTTAAAAGAACAGTGACACCAAAACATGCAAATTCCTCAGATGCATTTGTAGTTATTATATATTTAATCTGTGCTTCTGAAAATTGTAAATTGTGTGTCGAAATTAGGATATTTATCAGTTTGATTTAAAAAAGGGGCTGTAGGGCACACTTTATTTTTAATTCTGACATTACCTCAACTTGGTACATACCCTAAAAAAATGACTCTATAGCCATTGAAAGTGGACTGTCTAAATCTGGCCATAAATAATCCAATTTTCAAAAGTTGTGAGGAAGATTCCAGTTAATATTATATCTCTTGAAGTGGTAAGGTGCACTGGAACAGGGACAGGAACTGAAGAATGTGGATTCTAATGCCACAGTTTGCTGCTTGTGGATCCTTGCTGCTAGGGATTCCGAGGTCATAAACCTGACTTAAACCCCCCACTGGAAGCAGCTGATAGAAACACTACCAGGAACACTAGTGAATAACAGGTGACTGTAACACTTAGCAAAGAATCTTGATGATCAGCATAGCAGACCTGTAACTCACAGCACCCAGATTGATCTGAAACACTGAAGAGAAGCCACAAGAGAACAAGTTGACTGGAGACCAGGAGCTGGAGGGCAAGGTACATGAAATGCAGGAGTGCGAAATCACAGGGTAAATACAGGATACACCATTTTAGAGATGGAAATCATCAACCATCAAAATGAAAATTAATTTGTGCATTTTTTTAAAAGCCCTAGATCCCAGTGTATCCAGTACACTGACAAGGATTGTGTGGGTATCTGTGAACATTCCATAAAGTAGTTGAAAAGAACCTAACAGAGAAATTCTACAAGTTACTTACTTTAAAGAACAATGTGAGAAAAAATACCATTATGTACCTCTGGAACAACAAAGATATAGTGATCAGATCGATGGGTGTATTGTCATACAAGTTCAAATTGATTACATCAAAAAGGCCCAAAGATTGTTAGAGGATGTGGAGAGGTATGAAAAGTTACTCATGGATCCTAAGGTAAAGTTCCTAATCAACTTGTGGGTTGTAAGTGAAAGAGTAAAACAAGGAAGCATTCTTACAGATAAAGAATACAAATATATTCATAACTTGCCAAAGGTGTAATATTACATCATTTACTTACAATACATAAGTCCTTGGCTAACCCCACAGAGAGACCAATTACCTTGGGCCAATCTATTGCAGTAAATTGAACACTTTTTCCAACCAGTGGTTATTTAACAAAAATCTATCAAAATTACCCTTGCCTGTATACATCACTTTGGATTGTTTGGCAACTGTACCTTTGAACTCAACTATTCATATTGGGTATCGTTCTGTTCAGGAGGTATTGCTCTTTCAAATTTAGTATGGTGTTTGGGGTTTCAAGTTGATATGTGAAAGAAATGCTGTTTCAAACTTGCATTTTTAACAATCAACAGAGATTAGTGATTTTCATGAGGGCTTACGTCCACAAATCTGTTTCCATGACAATAAATCTGGTATTCCTGGATAGGTGAAGGTGTGTACTTTCATAGAATATATACTTTGTGGGGGTATTCACAAGATAAAGAGTTGTTTCTTGAGAAAAACTGCAAGGTGTCCATATTACTTCTATTTTTGTTCTAAAGTATCGTAATGCTCCCATTTCAATTAGGAGTGTCTCCTGGGCAGGACAAGGTGTTTAGCGAGACATATGTGGTATCATTGTGATTGTCAGGAACAGAGCTTTTACAATCACTATTGGTTTCCCTAAAAAATGTACTTTTCCTATCAAACAAAAATTAGGGAGCAATTTAAAGAAAAATCAGTTTTTTAATTTTTTTCATATATTTCACCTAAATTAATAAGCAAGCCAGGAAAAAAATATCAAACAAGACATTGCACATGAAAGGTCAATCAATGTCTGCTGAAAAAAACAATATATATTTTTCTTGGAAATCACATTGCTTTCCCTGCAAAAATCTTAGTTAAACACATACAGCACAAAATACTAAAAAAAGGGCTGGGCAAAATGTAAAAAAAATTATTGATCTTTATTGGCACTGGAAGGGTTAAGGCAACAGCGGCTCCCTCATACTCGAGAAACTCTGAAAAGAATAAACAATATAAAACATTAAAAAAACAAGTATCTAGCACCCACAAGTGCCTTACCCATAGATGGAGTGTTTTTTTGGGGAGTGACTTGATGCACACCTTAATAAAGCCCACAATGAGATGGGCGAAAAGCACATTGGACTTTGCTATAATTTGAGCTACTACCCTGTAACTCTTGTGCTCAACCCAGACACAATTTTGTGCTATGGGCCCCCTTTTTTGATTTTTCTATCAGGTGACTATTAACCCTTTTCTTTCCTCCTCTAGGTTAACTGGGGAACACCCAGAGTAGCTGAGTAGCACAGGAGGGTGTGGCTTAGAAAGTGGGAATGGGTATTGTGTGATTCCATTGCACACTGTTTATTACTAACTTTTTTCCTTCTAGGTTAACTTGGGGTGCAAGTGCTCCTGGTTGCACATGGGTATAGTGGGAAATAGGCAGGAATTCATCTTCCTGGGAAATTTATTAAACTCAGAAAGACTGCTCTAGGTCCTTCCAATTTTATCGTGCGAGATCTCGCATTGTTCTTGTGAGAATTTTTTGATTTTTCAATCTTGATTTTTCGATAAAAAGGTACCCATACTACTAATGTAAAGTATGGCTACCTTTCCATCGAAAGTTTCCAAAAAAATCGAGAATGAAAAATTGAAGAAATCTCGTGAGAACAATGCGAGTTGTCGCGCGATAAACTCGGAAAGTCCAAGAGTGGAATTTCTGAGGTTAATAAAGTTCCCCGTTAGTGTAAAACATACATCCTATAATATTTCCCCAAAAAAATAAATAAAAAGGGTTAGCGGGCTTTTAAATATTTCTAACAATCTCATTAATTTAACTCAACAAAATTCTTGCATGTCACAGGCATTCAATAGAAAATGATATTTTCCCAGCATTTTCCAGCAAATTACATTCTCTTAGTATTGTTAAGTTATTCCATCTGGTATTTAGTAAAACATAAAGGCAGCTGCTTTTACCCTATTTGACTTTTACAGTTGGCTAAATCTGATGGAAAAAAAACTCTAGCCTTGGATGTTTAGCTATAACAATTGGCTTACTTACAAAATAAAGATTTTTCTCTTTTTTTTATTTAACTTTGTAATGCAAAAGTACAAGGATTTTTTTCTTTTTAGGAATACCATGAACTTATAATGAACATGCATTTAAAATACAATTCTCTCTACACAGACTAGGGACTTTATGATTTGGTTACTGACGGAACCTTTAATATATCATCAAAACGCATTTCACATATGTTACACTATAATGCCCAGCTATTAATACATCCTGGGCTAAATGTAAGCTTTTACACAGGAAAACACAGTTAGACCTTTGGAGCGTACATGGTTAATAAATTGGGCATCAATATTATCACCAGAGAATAGTGTTTGTGCCTTTAAAGGGGAACTATAGTGGTAAACTATACTTACCTGATCGATCCAGCAGCAGTGCACAATCATACGGAATCATCAGATGAATACATCGCTGTTCTACTCACTTCCAGGAGTGACGTCCGTTTAGGATTGTCAAAAATTATTGGTATAAGTTTCGTATTCAAGGAAATGATGTGGCATACGATGGTACACGCATGACTCTTGTAAAATGGAAACATATGTCCAGTTGGGTTTGTCTTAATAAGGACTTTTCCCACACAAAGCAGACTGCATTAAGATGTAATAAGGGGCTTATTCATCAAAGTGATAATTTGACTGTGGAAATGAATTCTCATCACTTTTGGTTGGTATGTTCATATAGTCCCAAGTGCTCTGCTCTTTATTCACTAAACAGAGGGTTCCCATAGCAAAGAAACGATTAGTGTCAGACGCCATCTCTTGCATAGTGTGTTGACCAGCAGCAGCCCTGTCATTAGCTGCCTAATTCGCAGCTTTGATCTGGCAAAGTAAAACTGGCAAAAGCAACATAATACGCCTTGTTCAGATTTACTACTGCGACAGACTGACGTTTGATGAAGAGGCAAATTATCTGTGCACACACAAGCAAAGTCATGTAAAGATTAGATTCAATTTATTGTCACTCTGTTAGTACAGGTACATAACCAGCGGAAATTACTTTTGCGTCCATATAACAATAATAAATAATGAATAATAGATGATAAATAATAAGTCATTATAAATAATGAATAACATGCATCAGAAAAAATTATTTCATCACAGAGCAAGACAGGAAGAAGGTGTGGACCATACCATAGGTAAGAATACTGTGCGTAAGCTTAATAGTGCTTCAGTGAGACAGAAAAAGGTCAGAGTGATAACAGCATCTGGAAAGAAGCTTTTCCTTAGTCTACAAGTCCGTGAGTTCAGGCATCTGTATCATCTCCCAGATGGTAGTAGGGAGAACAGCTCATGGTTCAGGTGGCAAATGTGATGATATTTAATGCTCTAGCCTGACAGTGACTCCGGTAGATATCCTCAATGGGGGTAAGTTGGGTGCCAATGATATGTTGGGCCATCTTGACCACCCTTTGGAATGCTAAGCAGTCTGATGAGCTGCAGTTACTGTACCATGCCATTATAAAATACGTGATGATGCTCTCAATAGTGCACTGAAAGAAGTCTATTAATATTCTAGTGCAGACCTGTGCTTTCCTGAGGCACCTGAGGAAGTAGAAACATTGTGCTTTTTTCATGGAGTAAGAGGAGTGAAGGGACCATGTTAGATTTTTTGATAGATGGATACTGAGGAGCTTGAAACTATCCATCCTCTCCACTACATCACAGTGAAATAGGACTGGAGGGTAGTCAAATTCACTATTCTTTCTGAAGTCAACAACCATCTCTTTTGTCTTTCAGGTATTCAGTAAAAGCATGTTTTGATCACACCAAGACACCAGGTTCTTCACTTCTTCCATGTAAGCAGTCATGTCATCTCTGTTTATAAGACTAAGGACAGCGATGTCATCTGCATATTTTATAATCCGGTTGGAGTTGTGAATGGGGGTACAGTCATAGGTGAACAGGGAGTATAGGAATGGGGTTAACACGCAACCCTGTGGGACGCCAGTGTTTAGACATGGCTAAGGACATGGTGTTGTTCAGCCGGACAGTCTGCATTCTGTTTGTCAGGAAATCCATGATCCAGTTCAGCATGAATGAGTCAATGCCAAGCTGACTGAGTTTGAGGATCAATCTGGATGGCATGACAATATTAAATGCCGAGCTGAAGTCAATGAATAGCATTCTGATGTGTGAGTCTTTAACCTCAAGGTGCAACAAGACCGAGTGCAGGGACGTGGCAATGACATCTTCATTGGATCTATTGTGGTATGCAAATTGATAGGGGTCCAGGGAGGCAAGAAGTTTTGTTTTTAGATGGAATAGCACCAGTCTCCCCAGGCACTTTGCAACTATATAGGTCAAGGCTATCTCCCGAAAGTCATTTGGTTCAGAAGCAGTGTGGGATTTGGGAACAGGAACAATAATGGCGGAATTGAAGATGGAGCAGACAATGCACTGGGTTAGGAACAGGTTGAAGATATCAGTGAAGATGCCTGCCAGTTGGACAGTACAGTCCTTGAGCACGCAGCCAGGCACACCGTCTGAGTCGGCTGCCTTTTTGGCATCTACTTCGCTGAGACAGGCACAGACTTCAATGCTGGTGAACTCTAATGGTTGTTCAAGAATTGTTGGACTGTTTTTCAGGGGGTTTGTATTGTTCAGCCAATCGAATCAAGCATAGAAGTGATTCAGCTTGACTGCTTATATGTCAGCTGATGGTGTGGATACGGAGTTGTAATTGATGATTTTGTGAATGCCTAGCCATATACGCCTAGAGTCAGAAGTATTGAAGCACTCCTCTATGCGTTGTTTGTGGGAGTACTTCGCTTTTGCAATACCCTTCCTTAGGTTGGCATTGGCAAGCCTGTAGGCCACCTGATCACCAGATCTAAAGCTCTATCTCTGTCTTTGAGCAGAAGACAGACCTGTTCATTCATCCAAGGTCTCTGGTTAGAGAAGATATGTATGGTTTTTAGAAATGTAACCTCTTCAATGCTCTCAGCAATATGTCTGAGTACTGAATCAGTATAGTTTTTGATGTCAGTGTGAGCGCCGGTAGTAACTTGGGAGGCAAACGCCTTCCAGTTGGTGTGCAGAAACCTTTGTTGAAGAACAGAGTCAACATCTTTTCTCCTGATTTTCACTTGTCAGGAAGTAGGTTTTACCCACTTGATAACAGGAGTGTATTTGAGAAAGAGGATCAATGAGAGATGATCAGATGGGCCTATGTGAGAGAGGTATAGCCTTGTAAGCTTCCACTATGTTGATATAAGCGTGGTCGAGGATTCTTTCACTTCCTGTGGGACAGAGGATGTTTTGGTGGAACTTGAGGAACACAGTTTTCAGATTGGTGCTGTTGAAGTCACCAGCTATGATGAAGACTCCAGCTGGTTGTGAGTTTTATACGGAGTTGATAGCAGAGTAGAAGTCTTTCATGGCAAAGTTTATGTTTGTGTCAGGGGGAACGTAGACAACAGTGATTACTACACAGGAAAACTCACGTGGGAGGCAGAATGGTCAACATTTGATTATGAGGAATTCCAGGTCAGCTGAGCAGTGGGTTTTGATGGCAACAGTGTTGCTTCACCAGTTCTTGCTTACATAGATGCAAACACCTATGTGTTCACCACCAATTCACCACATCGCAGAGTTTTCTCAATATAAATAAGTCCTTACATCATATGAAAGCTCATAGTAGCCCTGCTTTACCATTAAACTTTTATTATTTGTGTAGCTATGTTATTGCCTGACTGGAACTGGGGCAAAGAATATCAGTATCCATTTACTTTCTTTTTATACACACACACTCTCTCCTAAATAAAGGGGCTGGAACATCAGATCATCACTGTCCCTTTATAAAATGATCTCATACTTGTGCTTTATTGATACTATCTGTCATGAAAACGAACAGCCATTTTTTTCAGGTATGACAGTGTTTGTTCAGACATTAGCTCTTCTTTTCTTTTCATCCCACCTAGAGGTCTCCACAGACATTTTGAGAAGTGAAACAAACAGTATCCGATACAGTAACATTGATACAGTGACTCTAATTTGTACTTCAAGTATGTGCAGACATGGGGTGAAGTGAGTAACCTTGGGAGAGGCTGCTGCAGCAGTGTATTGGCTAGTGTCTGTTATGAACTGGTTGTTCACATCCCTGTGTTGTTGCTTGTGATGATGCTATAGATAATGATCTTGGTGGCTCTGTTGCTGCAGATAAAAGTAGCCTCAATAAAAGGCTAATGTGATAGGTAATGAAGAAGCTGGAGCTATTTTTGCCCTTTATACAGTTCAGTACTTTTCTGCTGATGCATCACTCCACAATATCAGTCTCCTCCCCTTTGGTGGATGCAAGGATTTATAATGGCAGCTGGGATTGTCCTATTGCTGAGGGTGCTGCAGTGTTTGTCCAGTAGTAAAACGTGTTAGCAAAGTGGGTGGTGACCTAACAGCTAGCTGTGTAATGAATGTATAATGAAAGATAGATTAATACAGGGGAATTAAAGAAAATCTGACACTGAGTTGGTCTATTCCACTGACTGTTTTACTTAGATTGAAGACATAGTGCTACTAGCGCTATGAACCATACTGGGCCCGTTTGGGATCAGACTCCATTTACAAGCTTTCATTTTATCAAGAAAACACCACAAAATCTTACCACTGATTTACCGGTATTCAATCCACTGCAACAGTCTTGGCTTTAGAATTTCTGACAATATTTCTATTGCTGCCGTTCAAACCATAGGTGACTTAGATGCTAAAACATGATATTCGCTTAGATTTATTCCATGTTTCAAAGCAAAAATTGAAATTCCTTTTCTGTCATTCAGTTGATAGTTCCCTGGGAAATGTAACTACATTTTGGGGGTTATTCACTAAAGTCCGAATTGTTGCGTATAGGTGCGAATTCGCCAGATAAAGACAGTCGCAATAGGCTGCTACTGTTGCAGTCGCATCTTTATAATGAGAATATTGTCACAGTCGCAACTTTATTATGGGAAAATTGTCGCAATCTTAACATTACAAAATTGTCGCGACTTTACAATGGGGAAATTGTAGCGGATTTGCTACGGGAATCCGCTGTTTGTGAATTCAACAGTCGAATTCGCACATTAGTGAATAACCCCCTTTAATGAGTGTCCCCATCATTCACAAAAAGTGCTATGCATTCTCTAATTAAATATCTACTTTTCCATGTACTGTATTTTTTACTACTTTTTTGGTGTCCATCCATGTCCAATCTCCTCTTTATATAAGTGGGGGTCCACCTGTAGGTCAGGAAAAGAGGAAGTAACTTGATTTCTGGAGGATAGTCTGGGAATGTAAGGAAATACCTTGGGTCTGTTTTCAAGCATCTTTTAAGCAACTCATGCGTACACAATAGAAGGCTGAGGGATATATTTACCATTTTGACTATATCGATTAGTTACCAATTTTTATTTCCCTGATTTATCAAGGATCAAAAAAATGTTTGTTTCCCCATCAAAATAAATCCTTATCGATAAATATCAGTAAAGTTGACTGGGACATGCCTGTATTTCTATGAGGATTCCTTTCAATACAGATCAATATTGATAACAATATCCTTTTTTCAATGGGAAATCTTTTTCAGCTTTGGCTAAATGACAGGATCTACTCCATAGGGAATGATGGGTTTATGCCAGTCTGAGGCAGGTTAATTTTTTTGTCTTTGAACAGCTTAGCAAATAGGAGAAAAACAGTCATATCATTAAAAATAGGCTGTTTCTCCTGCATTAGTCCAAAAACTTTGTGACTTTAGAAAATGATGTGAGCTTAAATGATTTCCCCATACCTGTTCTGTTCATAGCACTCCAGAAAATAGAGTATGACAGAATTTAGACACTTCTTGACAATAGGGAGGTAATGACAACTCCCAGAAACTTTTGTAAACATTGTTGCCCCGGAACTTATTAAAGCCACCTATACTTTTGACCCATTTTCTCCAGTATGCTTACTCTCATAGGTAGAGCTTCAGCTTAAGGACTAGGGAACTGTCCATGGTAATAATAAATCTAGCACAAAACAGTAATTACCATCAAGTACACAAATACCCCTCCCATACTTTAACAAAATGATCTCGCATATGAATAGTTCACCCTCTTTCATCATTTTTTTTTTTTTTTTTTTTT